>JAYMFT010153418.1:0-26608 GCA_038088735.1 Panulirus argus
TATCATCAAACACATTCAACAATCCTTCAAAATACTCACTCCATCTCCTCACTACATCACTACCTGTTATCACTTCCTCTTTTGCTCCCTTCACCGGTGTTCCCGTTTATTCTTTTGTCCATCGCACATTAAATATCCCTGAGGTAGGGGAGAAAAAATTTTACCTCTGTATTCCATGTGTGTCGTCGAAGGCGACTAAAAGGAGCGGAAGCGAGGGGCTGGAAACCCTCCCCTTCTTGTATTTTAATCTCTCATGCATGTGTGTGTGTGTGTGTGTGTGTGTGTAACAAACAATAAAGAATGGACGGTATGTCGTCGGAGTAACATGCACAGAACATATACCGAGGCACATCTTTTCCATCAAATCCTTAAACACATGCACAATCGTCGCTGCCTTCACGCATGCTGATTATGTAACATGAATACAACTTGAAATTTAAGTATGGTTGATTTGTTGAATTATGGATGTACTTTGTTTTAGCTAGTAACTTGTTTCTTTCAGTTGTCGGCATATGGGAAGGCGGTGGTGGTGACTGGCTGTGACTCCGGATTTGGCAACATCTTGGCCCTCCATTTTGACAAAATGGTAAGTAAAATCTCTCCCCCAAAACAAAATAGTTTTTGCAAAGTATTTATAAATGGTTGCAATTATAAAATCCTTGGAGTCGAACCCTCTGGACGAAAGGTTAATATGTCTTAAGTCACACGTAGCGGCAATAGGTAGCTAGTCGGAGGGAAGGATCTTGAAGAATGTTGTTTACAAGACGAAATTTGACAGCGATGGGTTACCCCTCGCTATAAATTTCTGCCGGAGGAACAGTGAGCAATCAATATGCTGGAAAAGATCTTGGGTAGCGCAAGTATGATAGAGTTATTCCGTTGTGAGTAAGGGAAGCGCTGTGTGCTTGTAACCCTAGCTAATGATAAACAATCGCAGACAGCTTTGATGATAGACTTAATAGCGTACATTGGTCACAAAGGGTTTCCATGCCTGGTCATGCGGTGAACCCAGTGAGTCTTAGGCCCGCTGCACACGCTCAATTCTTCGCTCCAGTTTAACTGCACAGGCAAAAACTGCACAGTTAAAACGGAGCATGAGGATGAAGAATTATCTATGCAGTTTTAACTGTGCAGGCTAAAATCTTAGCCTGAGCGATATCGGTCGATGACAGAAAAGCTAACTGTACAGTTTTGAACTGTGCAGTTAAACCGGAGCGTGTGGAGGCAAATCCAAAACTTTGTTGAGTCTGCACCAGGTGGCTGTGGCGCCAAAATGTCGGACATGCGGAATTTTTCAAGGGCGTTTGTGGAGAAATTCAAAGAAATTTATCGAAGCCATGAATGCCTTTGGAAAATCAAAAGTAGATGGTACTCGGACTGACAAAAAAAATGTCAGCTAATGAAAAATTTACTGAAAAGATGAGAAAAGCGGATTCGGAGGCAGATCGAGATGCAGTTGTGAAGAAATAAACATCCTGAGAAGTACATACAGGAAGGAACTGAAGAAAGTGTCAGATTCAAAGAATTCTGGGTCAGGTACTGATAACAAATATACCAGGCTGTGGTATTTCAGTAATCTGAAGTAAGTGTGTCTTAATACTCCAAGAACAGCTCTGCGTCTTTGGTATTCTGAAGTAAGTGTGTCTTAATACTCCAAGAACAGCTCTGCAAGTCTTTGGTATAACTTCACTCAACGCCTGCGGTGACATCCGGTTGTGTACTGTAGATCGCTACAAGATCTTCCTGTTGCCAGAGTAGCAGTCAGACGTTCGTCAGGGGTAATGACTTTCCGCATGCATGTGTCCTTTCGTTCAATCAGAGGGGCAACCAAGGATAAAAGATGCAAATAGATTTCCTCTGTCATACGAAGATAATTGTACCAGTCATTACTTTCTAGCTTCAGTACTTGTAATAGACTCATGTGATAAAATTGTTCCTCTTCAACAGCCACTTCTTACACCAGATATTCTTGCCTTTCCTCTTTTTTTCTTCTACTTTTAATGGCGCACCCTAGTGAAACAACGGCCAGGAGCAGGTCTTCATCACGTCTGTCCATGTCGTCTACTGGATAATACTGACCAACACTGCACCGTGTGGATGCACTGACGGGATTCCGTTTTAACTGTGCAGTTTTTGCCTTGTGGTTAAACCCGAGCAAAAAACTGAGAGTTTGTAGTGGGCCTTACAGACCCCCTACAAAACAATTGTAAATATTTGTAAATAAGCTTATAACAAATAGCAGCATAGCTACGGAAGACCCCATCACCTTACTCCGTTACTAGGCTAAGTATATGGTATACTAGGCTAAGTATATGGTAGAATAAAAACCGACAAGACCAACTCTCTTCCTCGTCCCCATATCACAGGTTACCATCCTGAAGGACAGACAGAGCAACAAAGCAGCTGCAACAGTATCAAAGAAATACTTTACATGTCAACCGGAGTTATCTTACTAATGAATTGAAACTCAGATTTCTCCCATGTATATTGATACACAACAGGCGACAGTAACAGTCTCGTTTGTCCCAACTTAGTGTATTTAGTGTTGGGCTTTCTATATTCCTACTTCGTTTAATATTGTTCTCCTATGTATCTTCAACTATAAGTTTTTCTATATTTCTGTTTCCATATTTTGTATTTAGATTGCAACTCATTCTACTCTCCATGATACTGTTAATTTTCCCTTCGTTTAATGTGCTATGTACTGTGCTTTTTCCGAGTGCTTTTTGATATTATGTCTGCGTTTTACATATCCAAATTTTGTGACAATTTTTGTTTTCACTTTTTACAGATTCCTGATGATGCCTCTGTGAAGGCGAATGCTTGATTAAAATAAATGGATAACTTTGGACAACTGGTGTTTGAGCACTCACCAAATGGTAGAATAATCTGAGAAAATTAAGGAACATAAGAAGATTAATAACTCTAAATATGCTATCGTATTCAAATATATATATATATATATATATATATATATATATATATATATATATATATATATATAACCCCAAGACCATATTCTAGGGTTTCTGCAGGTACGCCACTCGCTGTTTGTACCCAGGAAACTGACCACACTCCGACTTGGTAATCTTTGAATCACCTTGCTATTGACACTTGCCTCGAGAAGAACTGCGTTGCTAGGGTACGTTGTCAAGTCATACAGTACGGTATATTACCGTGAAGTCAAATACAAGATACATCAAGATCTATCAGTGGACCACATCTAAACTTCATGACCTCCTCATGTGAAATGGGTCATCGGGAGGGCTATGGTACATAGATTAAGATGGTATGATCCGATTAGAGGTTAAGTCAGTTATATCCAGACTGAGACCCTCATACCGAGAAGCCCGGAGATCTGGCCTTAGCATATACATTGCTAGCGGAGGAAGGTCACAGCTTATCATCATCATTCCTATCTATATGTCTGTAGTGTGTGTCTGGCAGCTCAGCTGGACAGGTTCCACCAAATACTGTAATCAGGTGTCACTTTCCTTCCTCTTCATCTCTCGCAGGGCTTCCGGGTGTTTGCAGGATGCCTAATGGCTGAGGGCGAGGGTGCGGATCGTCTGCGGCAGGAGGGCTCCAGCCGCCTCCACGTCGTGCAGATGGACGTCACCAACCAGAGCCAGCTGGACAAGGCTGCCCAGCACGTCAAACACCTTCTACCAGACGGAGGTAAGTGACTGACCACTCACTGTACATGTGAGACTAAAAGCTCCTCTTGCATTGTGCTTTCATTTAGTATGTAAATATCACAGAAAGCCATTGTATGTCGCCTACTTTTTTCTCCTCACATACTTCAGCGCCAGAAACAGACAAAGAAAGACCGCATTCGCTCAATCTCTCTAGCTATCATGTGTAATGCACAGCCAGGACCCATAGACTTTTTCATGGTTTTCCCAGGCAGCATTATATGACCAGGTTAGTCCAATGGGATAGAGTGAATTGGAGGAGTGGTATACAGCTCGTCGACCCCTTTATACCACTCCTCCAATTCACTCTATCCCGTGCGCGCCTTTCACCCTCCTGCATGTTCAGGCCCCGATCGCTCAAAATCTTTTTCACTCCATCCTTCCACCTCCAATTTAGCCCCCTCATTCTCCTTGTTCCCACCATTTCTGAAGAATATATCCTCTCTGTCAACCTTTCCTCTTTCCTTCTCTCCAACGTCCAAACCATTTCAATACACCCTCTTCAGCTCTCTCAACCACACTCTTTTTATTACCACACTTTTCTCTTACCCTTACACTACTAACTTGATCAAACAACCTCATACCACATATTGTCCTCAAATATTTAATTTCCAGCACATTCAACCTCCTCCACACATCCTCATCTATAGCCAATACCTCGCATCCATATAACATTTTCGGTACTACTATATCTTCAAACATGCCCATTTTCGCCCTCCTACATGACGACCTTTCTCTCAAAACATTCATCGATGCTCCCAGAACCTTCGCCACCTCACCCTCCCTATAACGCGTTCCTATTCCATGGTTCTATTTGCTGCCATGTTCACTCCTAGATATCTAAATCACTTCAGTTCCTTCCATTTCTCTCAAATTGAATTCAAATCCCAACTAACCTGTCCCAGAACCTTGCTAAACTTAATACCCTTGCATTTACTCACATTTGCTCTCAGCCTCCTCCTTTCCCACAAACTGCAGCAGTTTCTCACTCGAATGTACCACAAAGAACAATTGACTTACCAAGTCCTCTCATCCCCAACATACTGCAAACTCGCTCCTCTCTTCAAGGCTTTTGCATTAACATCCTTAACCACCCCATACATAAACAGCTTAAACATCCATAGTGGTATCAAACACACTTGCCGCAGACCAACGTTCGCTTGGAACCATTCACTTTCCTAGGAACTCTTCCTACTCATGCACTCGCCTTACACCCTTGATAGAACTTCTCACTGCTTCTAGAAGCATTCCTCCGACACTGTATTCTTAAGACCTTCCTCAAGGCATCTCTATCAACCCTGTCATATGTTTTCTCCAGATCCACAAATGACATACACAAATCGTTCTGTTTCTCTAAGTATTTCTCACACACATCTTTAAAGCAAACACCTGATCCACATATCCTCTACCACTTCTGACACCACACTGCTCCACCCCATCTGATGCTCTGTAATTTACATGCATTCACCCTCTCGATCACTACCCTCGCATACAAGTTACCAGGTATATTCAACAAACTTATACCTCTGTGGTTTGAACATTCACCTTCTTCTCCCTGGCCTTTGTACACTACAATTCATACGCAAGATTAACGTTAGCTCTTATTCTACCCATTATCATGATATACTGTAGATTAAAACTGTATTCATCATCACGTCTTTAGAGGTTATTTTGTATATGTTCTCAAGCTCGTAGTGAAACGATTTTGCTGACGCCGCTAAGAACGCTACGGTTACAACACTACAAATAACACTATTTTTTTTACTATGAAATGTTTGCCTTGATATCTACAGCTGAATGGCTGAATATATTCTTATCTTTCGCAGCTCGACGAAAATGAGAGTTAATTGAAATTACAACTTGCACCAGAGTCAGTGGAGTATGATATACATGATACAACATTAATGCAAAGGAATAAAAAGGAATTCAAACAGCAACACACCGCTGGGTCCTTTCGAGGTTGTTTGTGAAGTGGAAGGTATCAGAAACTCACAGATTAGTGTGGTGAAAGATAGAAATCATACATATAATTCAAAGAGAATATACCTGCAAAATGTAATTTCAACTAAGGAAGCGCAAATAATGAAAGTCGTGAACTTGAAACGAAGTATCTATCAAGTCTATTCTTAAAGATATCTATGGAACTATTTTCAACCACTCTTACTGGCAAATCGTTCCATACGTTAACAATGTAAACTGTTCCTTTGACACTCCACTGTCATTACGTTAGCTGTTTGGCCTGTTTACAGAATACACTGTGAATATCATGATTAAGAGTTATAAATTCATGAGAAAAATAAAATTTCCCTCAAACATGACATAGACACCAGGGGTATATAGTGAGGATTGGACCAGGGAAATACACGGCAGTCGAGAGATCAAGAGAAAACTATAGTGTTGCGGCTCTTCCAACGGTCGTCGACACAGTGTGACAGTTCAGCGAAAAAAAAGTGAGCGTTACGTCGACATATGCAGCATACTTGCGGAAGGACAACGCCTCAATATCTCTGACAACTTCACCTAAAATATTTTCGTCTCCACGGTCCCCTTGCACATTAACACCGTCCCAGTGGTGGAAAGACTGTCACCTGACTGCTGTACTAACAATGAGCGACTTGATTGTTTATAAGCTAATGGTCACGTACTGGAAAGAGGATGATAATGTCACTGCAACCTGTTCCTTTGATCCTCCGCTACTTTTCAACAATAACTAGGCTAAACCAAAGACATCATCAGTAGGAGAGTTGGATAATCCTATCAGAGTGTGTATGACTTCAGTATTGTGATATAATATCGATGAATAGGAAAACGAATAATATGGTGCTGAACCTTTTCAAAAGACCAAGAAATAACTATACATTGACCTTCCCGTTACCAAGTGACTTTGGTCGTACTAAAGTCATTGAACTCAAGTCGCTTCCACAATTAAGTGGGAGTAGGAAACACACAGTCGGCTGACAACCAAGGAAAAACACAACGAGAACTGCCACAGTCGTTTCTGCCACGGTAAAAGGCACGGATGATACAGTCTTCTGTTCTGGCATGACGGTCCAACCACAGGAGATACAGACGTGAGACAGTGGTAGGTTGGATTACATATGAAATGTGATGCGGACGTCATTGTTATGCACTCTAAGTTGCCAGCATCTGTTACCGCTGATAAGTGTCTGACAAGCTGTACAACAGCGCTGTTGAATCATCTATCTGTGCAGGTGGGAGAAGATGTGCCCCGAAATTTTACGGGTGACTAATGACATTTCGGGTGGGTTGATATGCTTCTCCTCACCCACCACCATCTAGTACCAGTCACAGGAGTGTGTTGCCATATGGGAATAGTTTATCATATGAGTTATATATGTTATGACTGTCTCACAATATAGGACGACAGATGTTACCACTCCTGATATATCTTACGTCGTAATGTAGCATACGTGGGCTATGGATACAGTGCATGCTTCGTTTTGACGTTCTAACGTAATCTAACATTCGAATCACGAGACCGAGTTCGTTGATTGTGAACCTGGTTTAGGAGACGTTCCATTGCCGGTTATGAACCACATCAGAGCCAACATGTGACGATTTTGTTTCTTATGCCATTCGTCATGCAAACCTTACAGGAAACGCGGTGAGCTATTGTCGCCCCTTACAGTAAATGAGGGTCACAGCATTTATGAAATTGCCCGGCGGGTCGGTATCCACCGGAATGCCGTCTCTGTATGGATCAAGCGATACCGCCAGACCGGGGTTACAGCGGATCGGCAACGGAGCGGCCGACCACGCAGCACTACCCCAGAGGAGGACCAGGTTGATCGGTTTGATTTGTAATCACGCCGTAATGTGGCATCTCAGAATAATCACTTGAGGGATGCGACCTAACATCCAACCAAATGGTGGCATCCATACCTCGCAGGCTGAATGCCGTCATAGCGACAGGAGGTCCTTATAGAAAATACTAACCAAATGAAATAGATAATTAATCAATTATTGTGTTCACTTCTTATATTTGGGTATTCATGCAAAGCGACACAATAGTAGCATACTCTTCTGACGCCATATTCAGATGCTCATCAATACGAGGAGAGATAGTATACCGATTCAGAACAAAACTGTTAAAGTGGGTGGTAACCGCTTGTTGGAAAATATAGGCCACTACTGTAATGGATGGTCAAGCTTTCACGGGTTCTGTAAAGAAATAAACTTACTCTACATGTTTTTGTTATTTAACTGTGAAGTTGAAATGTATCAGTGTGAGTGACGCGAACAGCCCTCATGAACCAATATTCATCGATCATGGTCTCCTGCGTACTGTTTGAAATATAACTAAGTGCTTCTTCCTCAGTAACTAAAGCTAAAATACAAATGCTAATGCACAAATTGATATGGCTTTGCAATCATATCCTATTATGCAAATGGATATATGACTTTCTAAAACGACACGAGTCTCGTTAATCACTTAAAGATGAACTAAGTTGCTCTAAACCATCGGAGAATGTGAGGAAGCTTACAATTTACTCACTGATCGATGAAGCGAAAAACATCTTTATGAATGATGAGTGAAAATAATGGTATAGGTCTAGTTTAGGTGTGCCACGCCGAAATATACGGGATTTTTCTTACTAAAGGTAGTGTTGCGCGTAAAAACTTTTTTTTTTATCAAATGAGTAAATCGATGAGGAGGATTATGAAAATCAGAGATATAGGGCCTGTGATTTATAATGCTGTAGTCGTAACAGACTAACGTCATTTTCGTCTGCTGCTTCACGCCACACGCAGTAGAATGTGCTTGAATAATGGGCCAAAAACTGAATGTAAACATGAGGCTATGATAATCACTCAGTTTTCAAAAAATACTGAAAATAAAGTAAATATCGTCTGCAAGAGGAAATCAGGTAAGGTTTCCAAAGGATCTTTTGACATAAATATTATTTCAGCGACTTTCATCTTTTTTTATTTCCACATTTTCCCTGATATTCAAAACCACCACCATCGACATATCTATTACATCAGAAAACATGCCGATCCGCCACTCTTATTCTGTTTGCACTCATTAACGGAAATACCGGCGCTAAACAGCATCTTTTATATTTCAAATGTATACGTGTGTGGAGCATTTAAGGAGGAACTTGACTAAAATGATGAAAATATTATCCCCTATCTGTAGAAAATAATACGACTATGTTATTTCCAGTTGGTGAAAGTAATGTTGGTGCTATTTCATCGCCGATCAGGGGAAACATATTCTGCCTGAAGCTTATTTCCTTATATAAGTCATGTTTATGTATTCAAACGGTTCCCGCTTTGTCAATCATCTCTCACGAATATACCTGTACATTTAGAGGGACTTTAAACGTTACCCCCTAAACGCTACCAATCACTTAGAAATGTCATTAGCTCAGTGGTAAAACCGCTGCTGCAGTCTTCAGTTCGTGTTTCGAATATCACAATGGTTATGATACTAGATTTACTTTCTTGAAATTTCATAAGTTTAAGCTGGGTTATATTCAACGGCACACATCAATTATGCTGCACTGATTAATTCCCATTCTTTAGGGGATTCTAATCACACTCTAGCGTATGTTGCGAATCTGGTTTAGAGAATTTTGCCCAAGTTTTTGCAGTGGGATTTAAACATCACACTGCCGAACTAACGGTCGCGTAGTGTGAGGCTACGTTGCTGGGTGCCGGTTGCGTTACGTCTCTTATCAGGTTATTTTACTACAAAAATACGTAACGACTGCGTGTACACCGAAGCTACCTCGCATGGACCAGCAGGCCTTATGTAGTTTCCTTCAGTCTTTTGTTTTTAAGGGACCTGTAATCACTTGAAGCATGACCGTCAAACATGTATAACATATAACTAATAGACAGTCAAAGTATTATCCACAACTATCATTCGACATGCAATCCATAATAAATTAAAATATAATGGCAAAAGAAGGACCCCCTACAATCAAGTGAAACATCATTGCCGAACAACATGACTTTGAGTATAAGTAATATGTCGAGCGTTGTTTGGTCATGATGGTTAAATTGATTATAAGTGATAACTTATAATCATTTTAACCATCATGACCAAACAACAATCGACATATCACTTATACTTAAAGTTTATTAATATTAATTATGTTACCTTTCGTCAGTGAGAAGCCATCCACCACGAGTCACGTGACTCACAATAACAATCACTTAAATTTTCCAGATGATTACACTACATTCAGGTTTCATTTATACTTTCTGAAAGTTGTATTATACTGAAGCCAAATAATATTACTATATATCGCAATGTTTCACTACACTTTTCACTAATCACTATAATCACTAAAAGTGTTGCCAGATTTCTATATACTGAATACTATTGAATATGTTGTAATGATAAACTAGTACTTCCACTGTAATGTACACTTATCGCTGACCCAGACACATGTAAGTTCATTATCACTAGATAATCATGCCGCAAATATTTCATTATCTCTCTGGAAGCGTATTTCAAATTTTTTTTTTTAATGTAGCGCAATTCAGTTTCTTTTCTTTTTTCTAATAAATCACTTACAAAACAATCTTCCCGTAATATGACGTTACACTGAATTTTCAACATATTCAACACTCGCGGCGGATCCAACACTGATGTACTTAACACAAATGAGAGTCTGTGACATGGTGACACTAGCATCACCGTTATTTTCAACTTTTACGACTGTATTATCACATGTGACACACAAAATTCATACGTGTCCTCTCATCTCCTCCTGCCTCAAGCACCGTCGGGGCGGCAACTGACAATATTTATCTAGTGCTGCGGAACTGGACGGAGCCATCGCACTAAAGATCGTATAAAAGTAGTCCGACAATCGAATCGGTAGGTTCACTGGATCATGATGGCAAGTAAAAAACTGATACATGTCGTAATTTGCTGGGTAATTTTGCGAAACATTAGTAAATGGTAATGAATCTGTTGCCAAAATTACATCTTCTGGCTGATAATAATGATTAGCCTTTACGGACGTAAACACGAGCAGACCGGTGGGTGGTGTGGCGGGGCAGTGATCATTGGCATAGCGTTACTACGGCCGATATACCACCAGATGTCAAGTTATGCAGTGTCCATCTCTGGCATGGCATATTGGCGCCGCGTGTCACGGTCATATGCATCGCGTCATTTCGTGCCAACAATCCTTGTTCTTCCTGACATGATAGGACCTTCGGGAGCGGCGTTTTATTGTCACCTACTGCAAGTGTCATTTCATGCCGCGTCGCTATACACAGATACACACACATGCACCCATTGCCACACACACGCACTCACACATATAACTGAAGACAGTTGAACTAATATTAGGATAAAGGCCGTGCAGACTGCCATGCACTCCACCTCAGGATCCTTCGACAATGTGATTTTTTTTTTTGGGGGGGGAAGGGATTGGGGAACTGAAAAAGAAAATGAGAATACGACACGCGCTCTGTGGGCCACCACTGACAGGACGGCCCATTTTACTTTTTCACGCCCATTGACATTACTTTCTGGTATCTTATGAACCATTATATAATGTTGTTGATGTCTTGAATAATTACCCGATATAACTGGGTTAACTGTAGTTGTTTCGATTTTCCGCATTTTTCGTTCGAAACAGCAATGGAATGACGGTTATTTTTTGTAAACAGCATAGTAGTAGCACAAGAAAAATATTTTGTTTTCCCATCTGATTTGTCTTAAATGATCCCCACTGTGAATTATCTTCCATTACTTATATATCAAAATCTATTATAAACAGATGGTCAAGCTTATGTAGGTCCGTTGCAGAAATGAAAGTAGTGGAAAACGAGGTGATCCAGGCAGATACCATTTAAGTGAAAAGATTTGATGAATCTGTGGTCGGTGGAATGTGACGAAGTGTCCGACATTCAAGACGATATTATGAACACTGATCTGGAAAACAAAACTATAAAACGTAGACTAAATAAAAGCTGAAAAAAACTTCAATCATAGAGCCACAGGCATGTCCATGCGTGTTATCTATCAACAAAAGGATGACTACAAATTGCTTTATTTGGATTAAAGACTTTGTCACAGGACATTGTGTAGAATGGAATAGTACACTTCTAACTCCTTCTTGCTGCAGAAAGTCTGTGGGGTCTGGTGAACAACGCGGGCGTCTGCACGCTGGGTCCCGTCGAGTGGGTCTCCATGAAGGGCTTCAGGAGGGACCCGGAAGTCAACACCTTCGGTCTCATCGCCTCCACCAAGGCCTTCCTGCCACTTGTCCGACAGGCCAAGGGTTAGTTGAGGTCAAGGGTTAATCGGGGTGAAGGTTCAGGTGAGTAGCAGGGTATCTCTCAAACGTCAGCAACACACATGGTATAACCTCGGAGCCTAAACGCCCAGAGAGAAAGACCAGTCAACCATCAGTACAGCCAGTGATCATCTCTGAGCCTAGCTAAGCCAAGCCATCGCCTTTCTAAACCACACACACACACACACACGTCATTCTACCTAAGCTCATCTACGTCTCTCTAGGGACCAGCTAGAAAAAGTGCAGAAAAGGGCATTGAGAATCATCCTGGGCCCTTCTTACACCACCTACCAAGAGGTCCTCATCTCGCTGAACCTGCCCCCCATCTCCGACCAACACCGGCAGCTCACGCGGCAGTCTGGCAATAAACTGCTGACACAACCCCATCACAGAGAGACCTCCCCTCTTCCCCCATGCCCCTCCATCTAGGACTGCCGTTCGTCTCGACAATCGTTTTGTTCTAATCACAGTTCGTACAGATAGATGTAAGAATAGTCCTGTCCTCCCATTGTGAACCTTTAAAACAATCCATGAAGAAGTGCATGGCTATGCAAGTGAACAGTTCAGTTTCTTGTTATTTGGGCAATGCGGTATACCATCCACGGTAATACCGTAACTGTTCATCACCTTATGTTCAATCAAGCTCATAAGGTATAAAACATGACATATATTCTGTAAACATCCCTGAATATCTGCCACCCTGGGTTGCTAAACGTGCCTTACCCATATGCTTATCCAAAGTATGGAAATATCCAACACACCCTAAACTAGTAACTATCATAGTCTCCCAGTTCTATATATCTATAATATTTTAAACTCTATATTTTCAGCTTATACATGCTCGTTATACCGGGGGTATATAAGTAAGGTGACATATATGAATAGTTAAGAAACCACTCACACCAGTAGAATTATACCACACATCTGTAAACTCTACAATTTTCTTCTGTTTTACGTTCAGTGACTGACCAGCTCCTTTTTCCCCTTCCTAACAACACAGATTTTTGTTGATGAGTCTTCGTGTGCGAGAAGAGATGATGCAAGAGACGGGAACCAATCTCTTGAGTGGGGACGACGATTTTGATGTACTTAATTGTCAGTGAGTCAATGTATTTCTAGGTCGTATTGTGAATGTCTCCAGCATGTCCGGGCGGACGAGTAGGAGCTTCATGAGTGCTTACAGCATCTCTAAGTTTGCAGTGGAAGGTTTCAGTGATGCCCTACGGTAAGTTCAGTCGGAACTGTCAGCGTTATGCTATAGTGATTATAATGAAGGTCTCAACGATGTCCTGCGCTTAGGGAATTTGTAGGGCGTCAGACATATCCTTTGGTGTAGTAGGGTGTGGAGTGTGTGAACGGTCACCAATAGTGAATACGCCGTGGAAGATGAGTACGTCGCGTTACCTTGATGTGTCTTATTTAAGGGTCTCCTACAATATAATAGTTCGGAAGGTGACTACAAGTGTTTTATATTGTGTGTATTGTAGAATGAATGACTCTTCTCCGAATGCGTGTTTACTGTGAGAAGAATGTCGACGTCAGCACACTGTATCATGTCGTGAATTCACTGTAGAAGTATGCAGCAGTGCCCTGCGGTGAGAACAGTGCAGAGGGACATGTCAGTGATGTTCACAGGTAAAACCATTTGATCGAACGCTTCAGAAGCAAGCAGTAGCTGGTTGTTTAATCAATTGGTCCACTGGTTGCAAACACCAAAATCACAAGTGTTATTCTAAATGTGCGGTAATGATAAACAACATAGGCTGCCACCGGTAAGACAAGGCGGTGCAATAGTTCGCTGTGGTCGTTCTGCTACTCCGTCAGAAAGCTTTCGTTCAATCAAGGACGCTCAGGCACAGTAGAGAGAATCCATTTGGTATTCCGCATACTCATGAATCATGTATTGCTTTTGATGCATGAGGTGTAGACTGTATTATCCCAACAGATATAGAATTCATAGTGCCATTCAGTCATGATACCCTGAAGAAGTAAGGGAAGGTGACGAGGTTACAGTGTTGTCATTACTAACCTAGTCTCTCTTCTCCCCCAGGCAGGAGATGCAGCCCTTCGGCGTGAAGGTCTGCCTGATCGAGCCTGGCAATTTTGGCGCCGGTAATGTATTTCTAACTTTGTTTTGCACTGTCATG
Organism: Panulirus argus; assembly: GCA_038088735.1. Classification (NCBI taxonomy): domain Eukaryota; kingdom Metazoa; phylum Arthropoda; class Malacostraca; order Decapoda; family Palinuridae; genus Panulirus; species Panulirus argus. The sequence continues at coordinate 14,131 of JAYMFT010153418.1, forward strand.
TGTGGGCGGCGGGTGAGGGTGTAGCACGTGTTAGTGTAGTGTAGAGTCGTAGTCAATGTGAGGCTGTAGGTCAGGTGCTGTATGTTGTGTGTCTAGTCGTCCAGCAGAAGGTGTGTGGTGGATCTTGTTGAATGTGAGATACAACTGTATGTTTTTCAGTTTGTGTAGTTTAGCTTTTTACTAATTTCTCGCTGAATTACATTGTAACAGACAGTGATTGTTACAGTATAAAACACAACAGTTATAACCAACACATACACACACCGACACACACACACACACTCATAGGCCATATCCTTCCTTCCTATCCACAGAAGCAAATGTCACCAACTCGAGGTTGACCTTTATATCTGCTTGGTTTGTCGTAAGGGGCAGACCATACGACATGTGTAGTAGGTAAAGGTTGCATTTGAGTAATTACCAAACCATAATTACCCAGGAAGCTGTCAAACATTTTTAAGTATAATAAATACAAAAAGGAATATCATTTTGCACCACATCGACTGTTCCATGAAATGTGTCACAGTTTACAGTCTTTAACAACAGTATGGTGTTGGCTATAGGGTGGCGGTGTGCATAGTGAGCTGTTGTGATGTCAGAAGGGGTGGGGTCAACACCACACAGGGGCAGTAAGCAATGTGTACTATAGGAATGTAGATACCATATTGTGGTGGTGGTTTGGTTTGCATGAAGTAATGACAAGATGTTGCATCCTGTCCGCTGTGTCAGGTAGATTTATAACCTGTGGTCCTTGTTCGCCTTCAGCAATACCTGAAGCATGAAGATATTTGCAGCTGTGTGTTAAGAAACGTGATTTATACGAGGATGACTAGCGTGATCTTACGGCCTGAGCTCAGAGAACGCCTCTCTGTTTACTTACGTTTGTTTGGCTTCGAACTCACAGTTGATAGGCTACTCTCAGGTTCACATGCCACGGAGAGGAAGGCGTGACATCGCATGTTGTTAGTTTATTGAAACCGAAGTTAATACCACATATAGAGAGACGTTGCGGAGGCTAGCAACGACCTAAACATGAGGAGCAACGCTCCGGACAGTGAAGGCTCGGAAGTAGCTTGGAATCAAAGCTTCGAAGTAGCGGGTCGATACACCATGGGTTTACACCTCGCGGGAAGAGAGGATTAACAGCGCTGACTGTCCCGGTTGAAAGTGGAGGCGGCTGGACATGCGTATATACAAGGTCAAGAGACGGGGCAACACGAGTTTAAAACTCACTCCTCGTAACATTCAGATAGTAATCACACGCACACACACACGCACACACACACAAAAAAAATTATATATATATATATATATATATATATATATATATATATATATATATATATTGTGGTAGGTAATAGTGATGTGCGCGTGATTTGGTATTTGCTGATAACCACGAGGAAAAATGGAACATGATAAGTCCCAGGTGCGCTTCCGTGTGACGATACTGTCTTCCATTTAGAAAGAGTTTCTCATTGTATTTTTCTGTTTTATAGACCCCCGTGTTAGGGAGATTTTCCTATAGTCCAGCGCAATTTTCCGGTCATCTTTCTTATCCTTGGAACTACTCCTTCCTATAGTCATCTACTTAAGATATTTCAATTTGTCTTACAAGTGCCCCCGTGTGTCTATCCAGCACATGTGGAGCGACTTCGCCAGAACCGTTGGCATTATTTAGGTTGGGCTGATTCAACAGCCATCTGATATATGTCACGTCAATCAATTTCTTTCTCCTTCAACACGTCTTTCCCAAACCCACCTCGCTGTAGCTGAGCGAGTATTGTACTCCGTTGTGAAAATACTTTTACACTCATCATTCAGCCCCTCAGACATTTCCTCATTGTCCTCCGTAATTCTTCCCTCCCTCCAAGTCCCCTTGCTGATCTTTAACAAAAATATGCTGCTGATGAAGATATGGAGAAACGTGCCTTGTGTCTCGCTCACAGTTATCTTATCAAACTCTCTATTCCTCGCTCCTTATCCGGCGGTCCTCGTTTCTCGCTGGTTGGCAACAGCGTCATCTGTACCTCCTTCGTAATATCCTCGGTCTTTCATTTTCTGATGCTCTTAATCGTAACTCATACCCCTCTGTTTCTCGATCTCTGTCTTTTGTTTGATCCAGCGGTACCCACGCTATGAATTTCTCACAGAAAAGCTATGATACTAGTGGCCTAAACCCCTCTTATGGAACTTCTTTCTCAATTTATGATTACCTATTTAGGTTCTGTCACCCGCTTCTGCTCCCACTCTCTTCTACCACATAGACAGGCACAAGCACCACTTGACCACTCTACACACTGATGGATCAGACCTGATAACACGTTCGATTTTCACGCTATCATTTGTGAAGACAAGGTGTAGGAGACGGCGTATCAGCACCCTGGGGTCTAATACGCTCAGTGCCGTGCTGATACAGGCAATTTTCTCCTATCTCAATAGTAATCTAAGTTCTTGCAGTCTGTTTCCACGTGACTAAAGTTCCCAATTATATCACATCACCCAGTCCAAGTAAGAAGTGTTTCACTGCCACATTTGCCGTCTCGAGGGTTCATTCAGTTTTACCAACGTAAATCTGCTTTGGGTTACTGCAATACTTTAAAAGGCTGTAGACTAACAGCATTACTGTACATTCCCTACCCGTAGTATTCCATGGATATTTCCTGGAATTCAATGGTATCTCTTGTTAAGAAGGTCAATCCCCCTTCTATTGATCCATAAGTTTCTGATATCTCTACTACCACAAACATCCTCGTTGGGACCCAACGGTATGTTGCTGTTTGAATTCCTTTGTATTCCTTTCATCTTCTGTATCCTTCTTTGCTATCATGAATTCATCCAGGCATATTACGCTATGATTTAGCTATTTTTGGAGTTTTGTCTCCACTGCTCAAATATTGTCGGGATTGTTTCCTCTGATACAGTCATCCCAATTTCCACCAGTCTGTCCACAGTTGTTTACATAATCCTCAGCGTAGCGCACTTGATACTTACCGATCCTGGCAGCCCTGAGCTAAGACTTGGGGCACCATCCGACTGCTCTCGCTTCTCGCCTGGTTTCTCTTACTCTTCTCTTGGCTCGTCTCCTCTGAAAGCATTCCTTTGAATTTCTCCTTCTTTAAGTGGATTAGATTTTCCTGCTTCAGCACCTCCTGGCTGCACACCTCCATATCAGAGGAAATCATCATTTTCCGTCACCTGCGTCTCGCTTGTATTTTTACCTCATCCCCCACATTCTTGTACATGTAGACCTGCAGTTGGCATGTCTGTCTCATCAAATATCATTGTGACATGCTCTTCCTCTTATGCTTCCCTTTTATTTCCTTATTCTATTATTTCTTCCAGTCACTGTGTCCTCCCCACTATCTTCAGTCACGCCTGAAATCTGCATTTTCATCGACGCGCAACTGTCCTGATCGACCGTCGCCATCTTAAGGTTTCCACCCACCGCTCCAGACGCCTCCCTGACTGTCCTCTAACTGCATACACTCCACTGCCTCCCCTGTGGCTTTCACCAGTACTTCGCTCCTCTTGTGAATTGGAAATTCACGGGCTTCCGTTCCTATTCAGTTACCTTTGACTTGCAACTTTCCTCCTCAGTCGCATAACAAACTCTTAGGTCTGCCCCTCTCTCCCTCAGACTGCCTCACTTCTCCATCGTCTTCCCAGGGAGCCCCCAACTTTATGCATACCCATGTTAAAAGCATCCTACAGTTTTCTCATATTCACATAATCCCCCTTCATGCTCCGTCGTAGAGTTAATCAGCGTACCCTCCGACTGTTGTTAGTGATCCCTGGCATTTTCCATGCTCCTTAGCCAGGTACTTCGATTTCTTCACCGTCTTCCACAAACTTTTTTTTTTCTTTGACCCGGCCATAACAGTAGTTCCAGCTGTCAGGTCCACCCATCTACCCCTGAACATCCCCACTCTCACTTCTAAATCACACAAGATTCTCGACTTTCAGATCCTTCCTACGCAACGAGGTATCAGGCAACTTATTCTCGTTCCCACTAACCAGTTCTTCAATCTCCTTTTCCTCCTGTCAGGAATATGGCTTTGATTTTTCTTTCTTCTTTTCCTTTTAGTTACCATTACGGTAGGTTGTGTGAATACTAGATCACAGATTTATACCATCTTAGTTTGACTGACAAGTCTACATTTCCTGCTCTACTTACAGTACCTCATCTTGTGACCATGGATGATATAATTTCAGGCTTGTGGCTCAAAACTACAAACTAAGGTCTCTCTCTCTCTCTCTCTCTCTCTCTCTCTCTCTCTCTCTCTCTCTTGTGAAACGTAGGTGGCGGCCTATGCAGCTACTTGTTTGGACTGAGCAGATCAACTGTCTGCCTTCCAATTGTTTTCTTTCTTACCGTTGCTCTCTTCGCTATGTTTTACCCCGCCTTGGAATGATTGCTTCACACACTAGTCTGCCTTTTACTCCTGAGTGTTTGGCTTATGGATGATTGAAATCAGTCAGGACGGTGGTTGTTTCACACGGCAAACGAGCCGCCACTCTGTTATCAGTCGTTTCTTGCCCTAGCAGACACTATCTTAAATCATCAGTTGAAGTATTACCTCTTCAGTGTGTTTTACCTCCAAAGCCTTCCTGCTGTCACCAAAGCAGCGAACTATTCCCGTCGTCTATAAACGGGTATTCCTGTGAAGATGATTCTTTTCACAAGTCCTGGTTTCATGTAGACGCTACTGTCTCCGTCGCCATGTGATTGTGCGCGGGAGTTACATACACTTGTGGGGCCTCATCTCTTTGCACGTTTTCTGCTACCATATACCTTTTTAATATCTTTCCACATTCACAATTTCATCATTCAGTTTATTCCATTCATCCTGTACTCACAAACTATCAAAGTCTTGCTTTACATCTTTTCTAACAAATGTTTTGCTTAATTTCATGTTACGACCTTGGGGTTGTTCCATCTTCTTCATGTTTTCGGAAGAACTAACTGTTCACTGTTGATTCAGTCAGACTACAAGTAAGATTAGAGCCTTAGGATACAACTACTGTTCTCCAGGTGATAAACCTCGTCATGGACTATCAGTTCTATTATCTGTCCTTCCCTCCTTCACATGTACTGCCGATACGCACTCATCCACACCTTTATTGTAGATTTCATAGGATATATTATAACATTGCCCAGTATCTAGTATCTGTGTGTTGTAGACACTTTATTTCACTGAGAGAAACGCTAGTTGCTAAGTTACTGGAGCGAGTCAGTACCAGGAGGGAGACACAGAAATAAACACTGGGTTCGACAGGCACGAGACTCTTCCTTAAGGACGCCGTCATGAAGAAGGAAGTGGACACCATGTGGACAGCCCTGGGCGACAACCTTCGATGCGACTACGGGGAGAGCTATCGCAGGAAGGTACAACAAATGATGACAGCCTTCCGCAGGAGCGGGGTGAGTAAACATCATGAGTTCTTTCTAATTTTGCCTTGAGAGGTTGGGTCCAGGACAGGTAACGAGCGCAGTTCATGGCAAGTTTTCTCTCTGCTCAACGTCCCACTGTTGATACCTGTACCTGTCTTATTCATGATTTCCCTAAACTCGTATAGTCTTGGTTTTACATATACGCATGGATGGGTGGGGGGGGGGATTGATTGTTTTTCTCGTAAAATCGTCAGAATAGAACGAAAAAAAAAATCTTTTGGTGTCTGTGTTAATCGACGTACAGTTACATTTTGTTACTTGAAATTCATATCTGATGTTTACGTTAACTGCTTAGGTAATCCCTCAACTGGGGGCCGCGTCTTAAGGCTGCAGAGCACAATCTTCGAGTGGAAACAAATAATCGTCGGAAATTAGAATGATATCTGTTGATGTGAAATTATCGTTGATGAGGGCGGATCAACCTAGTGCGATATAGGTATCTTTTCATCTCGTAACACCACCAAAATATCTTAGATATAAAATTAACAATTTGTTTAGTAGGCTATGAAGGTCTTCCGACAAAATGATCAGAGAGAAGTCCAGTTTTCGATGGTAGGTATTGACGGTATAGAAATGATAGTGTAATTAGCAATCTTCGGACGTGGGGTAATGGCAAATGTTAAGGTTAACTATGATTTTTTTTCTCGTTGGTTCGTTAATCATGGGACAAACAATTCTCTTGTCTTTCTTGTTCCTAAGGTATAAGGTGACTCGTGCTTCATATATTTGTCATTCAACGACGACAGATAATTGTTTTAGTTAGTCCCAAAGTTCTCCTGTTAAAGTCAATACACATTTTTTTTTTTTAGTATGAACAATGTCGTGTACAAATGAGTGTTCAAGTACATGGCCGTACTATGATCAATCAAGACACGGCTATGCTATGATCAATCTATACATGGCTATACTATGATCAGTCAATAAACGGTTGTATTATGATTAATTGATACGTGGCTGTAACGCGATCCACCAGTACATGGCTAACCTATAATCAATAAGTAACATATATGATGATCCTATAATCAAAAAGTAACATTGTTGTCCTACAGGCTACGGACGTCAGCCCTGTGATCAACGCCATCACCGAGGCTCTCACCCAGACCCACCCGCAGGCTCGCTACTGCCCCGCGACCTTCAAGCGTCTCTGCTCTGTGTACGTCCGCGACTACTTGCCGGAGTGGGTCTCTGATGCGCTCCTTTCCTCTTGAATCAGAAGCAAACAAGATGTAGAAATAACATATTATCAATTTTATTTTGAATTTCCTTTAAGAAAGCGACCGAAATCAACCAGACATAGCAGATCATGTCGTCCATTCCAAGGGAACCCAGTGTGAAATACATGGTATAGGTAACTATAACAATTGAAGAATATAAGAATATAAAGTTAGACAGTAACTGCTGATCTAGATGGCGGGATAACTATGCCACGTCAGCACCAGTGTGCTTGTGTGCCCCCACCACGAGATACTCTGCAAGCTGTTGCATCACATGATAACTGTGTGGCCTTCGGCAACTATAGTGTGGGCCGTTTTGATAAATATTTCTTCTCCACTTCGAAACATTGGAACACGCCCCCCCCCCTCCTCCCGTTCTTGTTTTTCAATTTCTAAAAGAAGGAACAGAAAAAGTCAAGCGGGGAGTGTTCATCCTCTTCGAAGGCTCAGGCTGAAGTGTCTAAATGTGTGTGGATGTAACCAAGATGAGAACAGAGGAGAGATAGGTAGTATATTTGAAGAAAGAAAATTGGATGTTCTGGATCTGAGTGATACACAGCGCAGCAATAAAGGGAAATGGCTTGGAAAATCTTAGGAGTAAAGTCAGGGGTTGGTGAGAGGACAAGAGTTAAGGAAGGAGTAGCACTACTTCTGAAGCAGGAGTGGTGGGAGTGTGTGACTGAGTTTGAGAAGGTGAATTCTAGATTGATATTGGTAGAACTGAAACTAGATGGGGATATATGGGTGATTATTAGTGCTTATGCACCTGGCCATGATAAGAAAGATCATGAGAGACAAGTGTTTGAGGAGCAGCTGAGTGGGTGTCTCAGCAGTTTTGATGTAGGAGACCGGGTAATAGTGACTGGTGATTTGAATGCGAGGGTAAGTAATGTGGCAGTTGAGGGTATAACTGGGGCACATGGGGTATTCAGTGTTATGAATGGAAATGGTGAAGAGCTTGTGAAGTTGTGTGCTGAAAAAAGGTTGGTGATTGGAAATATCTGGCTAAAAAAGATGGATATACACAATTATACGCATGTGAATAGGAGAGATGTTCCACGGGCATTATTGGATTACATATCAATGGATAGGTTTGGAAAAGAGAGACTTTTGGATGGAACTGTGCTGAAAGGGGTAGCTGGTAGATTTGTAGAGGTTTTCGAAAAAGAGGAAACAATGTCGGGGAAAAGAGAGCGGTAAGAGTAAGTGAGCCTGGAAAAGAGACTGTGATGAAATATAAGGAGAGAATGAGTGTAGAATGGCAAAAGGTGAGAGTACATGAAGCAAGGGGAGTGGGTTAGGAAGTTTTCCTGTCATGTGCAAGAGATACATGTAGTATGCGAAAGGTGGGAGGTGAATAAATTAGAAAGGGTAGTGAGTGGTAGAATGAAGAAGTAAAGTTGCTGGTGAAAGAGAAAAGAGAGGCGTTTGGGCGGTACTTACAAGGAAGGAGTGCAAATGATTAGATGTATGAGAGAAAACGGCAGAATGTCAAGAGGAAGGTGCAGGGATTGTAAAAGAGGGCACATGAGAGTTGGGATGAGAATCAGTGAACTTTTGGGAGAATAATAAAATGCTTTGGAAAGAGGTATATAATGTGCGAAAGACAAGAGAACAAATGGGAACATCGGTGAAGGGGGCAAAAGGGGAAGAGATAACAAGTAGTGAAGAAGTGAGAAGGAGATGGATTGGTAAATGTTTTTGATGATAAAATGGCAGATGTAAAGTATTTGGGTTGGGGTGGTATGGGAAGTGAGAAAGTCATGGAGAGGGGTTTGGTGAAGAGAAAAGAGGTGGTGAAAGCCTTACGTAAGATGGTATGTGGAAAGACGGCTGGAGTGGATGGTACCGAACCACAGAGAATACAGTAACGAGGTACAGGGATCTACTGGACCAGGTTACAGGGTACTGCATTAACATACCACTACCCTGCATTACCATACCACAGGATACTATAGTACCAGACTGCAGGGGACTACAGTACCGGGCTACAGGGGACTGTAGTGCCGGGCTACAGAGGACTAGAGCATCAAGCTACATGGGACTACTGCACCAGGTTATACGGGACTTCAGTACCGGGCTACAGGGGACTACAGTACCGGGCTACAGGGGACTACAGTACCGGGCTACAGGGGACTACAGTACCGGGCTACAGGGGACTACAGCACCAGGTTACAGGGAACTACAGCACCGGGCTACAGGTGACTACAGCACCAGGTTACAGGGGACTACAGCACCGGGCTAAAAGGGGACTACAGTACTGGGATACAGGGAACTACAGCACCAGGCTGCAGGGGACTACTGCAAAGAAGAAAATAAAAGCTCAGCCTCATGTAAATCTTTAGTCATACATAGTACACAATAATGTGTGAAAATGTGCATTCATTATACATTAATATTCATTACATCTCATATAACATGTGCAAAGAATATTGTCTACTGAATATGATATAAAAATATAAAATAGAATATTTCAAAAAAATATTTTTCAATCGAGGACACAGTATTGTAATTAAGCCAAGAACATCCATGTAATAAAGACTTACAAACGCTTACATTGAACCAGGGCTGCTGAAGGCTTTCCGTGTAAACGAACCATTTTGGTTCTCCCATTTTTGTCTTTGGACTTTCCTCCTGTTATTTGGGGCGGTATGATCGCGTTTCCCAATTTTGGCAACGTGGTTGGTGTGGCAGACGTACGAAGATCCGAGACAAACATATCTCAGGACTTTATTTTTCTATCAAGTCGAAATATTTCGGTATAATACTGCTAATGTTCTTATTGGTTTAAGTTTTATAGATCTGAACCCACTTGGCCGCCATCATGCAACTGGGGTCCATATCACGTCCATAGCTCCAGCCCCAGCACCTGGCTTCTTTTTTTTTCTATTCATTTCTGCAATGTTCATGGTCTTAATTCCAACCTTCCCTCTGTTGACCACCATCTGCTTCCCTCCTACCATGATGTGTTACTCCTCTCTGAAATCCAACTGTCCAAGGCTGATTCTCCTCTGCACCATCAGATCTCGTTATTATTATCATCATTTCCGCTCCAAGGCTGGCATGGAGGCCTACATCCCATATTATTCTAAATCTTTTTCTCCTCAGTTGTGGCGCGATCGCTCCTGTTCTGGCGCTCGTCACATCAGGGGCGTTGCGTACCGGACAATGTCAACAGACACTTGTCGAGCGTTGATTAATTTCTACGTTCTTTCTCTTCCACTTTTTCTTTCACCCGAGATGGTCTTGATTGGGGCATATCATTTGTCCGTGTCATGTCTGTCACTATAAAATGAATGTAAGTTCTCTGCTGCAGTGGATGTTTATTTGAATTCAATCCGGCTTTCCCGAAAACCTTCTAGAACGCGTTCCATGGACAGCATGTTAAAAATTCTTGATTTAGACAATAGTTGTAAAGTTACTTTAACTTTAAACCACTTGTTACAATAAGGAAATTTTAGTCGTCTGTTAGAGTTAGATGTAAACAGTGCAAAGTAATGCGATACTGGACTCCATTATCTATTACTGGAACCTATTTCACGGCGGAGGTCGCTTCTGTTAGTATGTTTACAAGAGCAGCATCAGATGGATTTTGCGTCCACGACAAGTTCACCTTCTGCGTTGGTCCAGGAGTGCCAGAAGGATCCATATTGGTGGTGAGGAGAGATGATCTGGGAGATGCACAGGACTTAGAAGAAATGCAGAGCGGGGACAAAAACAAAAAGAAAACTTGGATGTGACAGATTGAGCCACAGATTAAAAAAAAAAAAAGTGTAAATTACTGGTAGGTGGGGTAAAGACAAGTGTATGCCTCGTCCAGCCTTGAGGGAAAGAAAAAAACATGCCAAGCCGATACGTAAGGAACATTTGGATAAGGCTCAGGTGGTGAAGGATCCAGGAGTTGCCAGAAAGGTTGAAGTTATCCTTGCGTTATCTCCAAGGAACATACTGATTAGCAGGTTAGCGAGTCTTTCTCTTGTCTCCAGTCTCCCTTTTTGATTTTACATGGAAAGTCTTCATCCGGGACTCCGTAAAGGTTTAGGGTAAGTTGTACTCGAGAGTTGGGTGAGAAGGAGGAGCCATGGTGGACTACCTGGGATGATCCACGACCTCCACCACCCGGCGTGTGAGGTCGTCCAGATTTTCCTGATGACTCTCAACCTCCGCCGACGACCTGGGGTACACAAGACAATAGTCAGGGGATTAACTGCTGGTGTCACCCTCTTGGGGACAGGAGGGTCCTGGAGGGTGAGGCAGTTTATGTTTACTGATGATACGGCTCTGATGGCAGATTCGCGTGCGAAACTACAGAAGCTGGTTTCTGAGTTTGGGGGAGTGTGTGAAAGAAGAAAGTAAAGATTTGATAGAAGTAAAGATAAGGTTATTGGATTTAGCGGTGGAGAGAGATGGGTTAGTTAAGTGTGACTTTTTATTAAAGAGGATCTTGAGGAAGTGAAGCGTTTTATACACTTGGGGGTGAACATGTCAGCGGATAGAGCTTTGGGAGCTGAAGTAAGCCATAAGGTGGGTGAGGGGTTAACGCCCGAGGTGCACTAAAGAGTGTGTAGAGAGAAGGAGGTCTTCCTCAGGAACACACATAATGACATGAACTGTAAGCAACACATACACTGCTGGTCATCCACAGCAACGCAAGTAACACAACATGTACACAACACAATCTCATACCTTTCCAACAACAATAATACTTACAAGAGAAACCATACTGGTAAGAATCTACTACATACACAACAATAACGTGTTTCCTCAACAACACGCAGTAACACTGGTGCTCCCGAATAACACAGGGTAACACTGGTCTTCCTCCACAACACGCTGTAACACTGATCTTCACCAGCAACCCACTTAACACTAGTCTTCCTCAACAACACACCGTAACACTAGTCTTGCCCCCCCCCGAGAAAAAAAAAAGAATAAAACACTAGGCCTCACTGACAACACTAGAACTCCTCAACCACACTCAAACGCTTCAGCATTGTGTTTCCTTCAGCAACACACAACAGCAACACACAAGTTCCTCTCCAGCTACACAGTGGGAACCTGGTGTACCACTTACCTGAAGCTGCGGCCCAATATATTCTTCCTGAGGATAAATGTGATAACGAAGTACCACAGGACGCCCGTAAGGAGAACAGGGAGCGTCAAGTAGTACAGAATCCAAGAACCCCCAGCTGTGATGAGGTCAACCCAGCCAGACGCCAGGGAAAAGCTGCCAAAATCCAGGGTCAGGAACTTGGACGCCAGGTTTATAGCCTCTCTGGTCAGGGCTGATGTGTCTAGGGAAAAGAAGCAACGAGATTATGATCTGTAATCTATATCGAAAGTAACGTTAAATCCTTTGAAAAAGTCGTATGTTCATATAACTTTTGCTCAAAAGATCTGGAGAAATATTTCAAGATTTTACTCTCAATATATTTCCACGGCCCTCCTCTCTATTTCATCTTTATGACTCATAGTCTCACACCCCAGTTGGTCCACTCTTCTCAATCCACAATTACATCTTGGAGTCCATCTCTGTTACTTCTTCCCTTCCAGTCACTCTCTTAATCAACACTTAGATTTTACATAAACCCTGATTTACTTTTTTTTTTCGCCTTTTTATTTTCGTCTTTCCCGTTGTATGAGGGTCTGTTTGACTTTCTTCCCAACCTGCTCACGTATACTTTATATATCATAATTCAACTTCGATTTAACTTTTCTTCGACTATTCTCGTCATCTGATTCCATAATGATATTCCCATCTGCTTCACATATCACACTTTCTCTATCCACCTACCTACCAATATATATATAT
>JAYMFT010153419.1:0-12573 GCA_038088735.1 Panulirus argus
CCCCTTTTTTGGCTTCCTCCCTCACTTTGCTCCTTCATATATAGCTTCCTGTCAGGTCGATCTATCTCTGTGGTTGTTGATGGATCAGCCTACCCCCTTTTCTCCATCAACAGTGGTGTCCCTCAAGGTTCAGTCATGTTCCCTACATTTTTTTTCCTTTTTTCAGTGACTTTATCTCCTTCACAGATAACCTAATGAACCTATATGCTGGTGACTCATCACTGCATTCATCCACATCCTTCAATTCTGCTCCCCCTTCTCTCACTCAATATGCATCTTGTTTTGACACAGTTTCCTCAATGAACTCAGACTTGGGCAGGATATCTCAGTGGAGTAGACAAATTCTTGTTATGTTTAATGCCTTCAAGACCCAATTTTTACCCATCTCTCTATCGAAAACTTCTCACAACTCTTGTCTCTGCTTTGATGGTTCTGTAATTCCACCTCTTGGCTCAATGAACATACTTAGTATTACTGTAACGTCCACTCTTTCTTGGAAAATCCACATTACTGGAATAGGTAAGTCTGCCTCTAAGTAACTGGGTGTCCTGTTTAGATGTCTAAAATTCTTCTCTTCTAAGCAGTTGCTCTGTTTATACAAGGGACTGATTTGTCCTTGTATGGAGTACTGCTCTCACATTTGGGGTGGTCTAGCTTTGTATCCTTACTTGACAGAGTTGAGTTGAATGTGATCCGACTTATAAACTCTTCCAGGCTAACTTCCAAACTGACCACCTTGCCCTATGCTGTTATGTTGATTCACTTTCCCTTTTCTATAGGTATTACTTTGGTCTTTACTCCTGAGTGCTGGCTGCCTGTGTGCCACCCACCATTAGCTAGACCAAACAATACTCAGCAAGCTGCTGTGTCACATGATTATTGTGAGGCGTTTGGCAACTCAATGGTGTGATGTTTTGATACCTGCTTCTTTCCCTACACGTTGATGCTTTGGAACTCTCTACCTCCTCATGTCTTTCCCAGTAACTATGACCTCGCACATTTCAGAAGACAGGTCTCTCACTTTCATAAAATTTTGTAAATTCTTTCCCTTGTCTTTTCTTTCTCCATTTCATAATTCTCACTATATTTCAATTAAGGCCCAGCCTTGATGTGGACTTTTGTCTGTGACTGGAGCCTTCAACATAAAAAAAAAAAAAGGACAATATATCTGTCTGTTGAAATTTCATTGCCCATCATCCCTCATTTCAACACTCCTGGCTAAGATTCCCATGGTAACTTCTCATGAACCAACTACATCCTTTCAACATCCTCAACCTATGCAACCAGACTCCCAGCCCATCACCTCCAGCAGCTACCCTCACAAGACATTATCTTTTTCATATCAGCATTACACAGAGGCCCACCTGGAGCATGGTCTGTGAATTGTTCTCTGCTCGCTCATTCTGATAACACTCCACATGGCCCACCCAGCCCAAATAGCCACTGGAAATACTTAAACTACAGGAAATCAGATTGGCAAATGGAATCCAAGCTCCAAAAGATCACTATAGGGGATTTTCTATCCCTAAATCATGCCATTTCACTGTACATCAGCATCACAAGCTGAGCCAATCAAAAGCACATACCTTACAAACATAGAAATATATTTAACCCAAACTTCTCCTTGCTAAGTTGCAAACTTCATAAAGGAAAGACACCAGCTCAGACATTCTGTTAGTAGAAACCACAGAACAAATCAAAACTAAACAACCCTATCTCTAACCTAATCACCGAAAGGCAAACTGGCATTCCTTCTTCAACACAGTGACCCAAAAAACCCACAGCACTAACTCTGGTGCATTTTAAAGAAAATCCTCACTTGCTATACCAACCCAGACCTCACACACGAAGCGCTTTTAACCCAATTCACTGACATCCATTCTCTCAGAGAATTCAAAAATATACTCATGAAACTACTCAAAACTCAGCCATAAACCAACCACACCCATAAACATGAAAACCTACACAAAATCCATCCAGAAAAAAAACCTTGCCCACCCCTCACCCCCACTGGTATAAGATATGTAATTAAAGCCTTAACTCTTTGGTTAAGCCATGCCATCATCATGATATTACAGAGTATGTTGTCCTATGCCACAGTTGTGTAATTAAATTTCCATTGCATCATTTAGATTTGCAGCTGATGTATGATTTCACATCCTATCCATAGATGTCACAAGGAACCTAAGAACACAACTGAAAAAATATGATGCATCTTAAACACCACTACATGGTTAGAAAAATAAGTATAACCATCATCCTTTCTGAAAACATCATATAGAGTAACTATTGTATGAAATTTTATGGTAAAAGAAACTATTTCTCTTATATTTTTAATGAAAATAAGTATATGTATTTATGTAAATGATGTCATGTGTTTGTAAATGATACATGTGTGAATGATGAAAGATCCAAAAAATAACTTTGTAATATGTGCCCTGTGAAAAACCATGAAGTGTATTTAGATATTTGTAGAAAAAAAAATCATCCAAGGCAAAAAACTCATTATCATCATAGAATTACATATGTAACAACGGTCTGCCATTCATTAGTTCATCACCTTTCCACATGATATTGGAGAAGTGTACAAAGTTTTTGATCTGGAAAATCATCCTTTGTGGGTAAAGGTTGATCTGAACCCATTTTCCTTGCTTAAGTGTTTTGAAAATAAGAATAAACATATTTCTATTCATTGCTTCAAAATTTCTGTCCGAGCATATTTCTATTTGACCAATCAGATCTCTAAGAATTCTTTTATCTCAGAAAACTGATTAGTTTTTCCAGGTTCTTTTATAGTCTTTCTGGGCAAGGAATATTTCTTGGTGGCTCAAGAAATTTTGACTACTTGTACATCTAAGATGTAGGGAAAGAGGCATCTACCTTGATTTTTTGTAAGAAATTTCCCCTGTAGTTTAAAGATACCTCTGTGTGGATATGGTTCACCACCTTTGTGAGGCTTTAAGTATGTCACCTTTAAGGAGGTTGGTCTACCATGAAATTAAGTCACCATTTAGGGTAAACTTTTCCTCAGCAGTATTCCTTAGGTTTTTCTGTAAATCCCTCGTTCATGTGGATATTCTTTCAGTGTTCAGAGGATGAGAAATTGAGGTTCTGAAGAATAGAATATTATTATTATTTTTTATTATTATTTTAACGTAACCTCAGGACCACTTGCCCATGGGTTCCTGCTGCTTCAAGTCTGGAACATTATCAAAAGTAGGGAAAGGATGGACTTCTTTGGAGGAAAGTGTTCTTTGATGAGATTGTGCTCTAATGATGCAGCCTCTCTGAAGGTGACTTTCCACCTATGGAATAATCACAAGCATGTAGAGTTTGGTAACACAAAGGATCAAATACCATTTTTCTACCTTGGGCAGAGTGGTTTCAGCAAAATTTATTCTCTCTTCTCTTCCTTCCCATCTTTCCTTTTCTAAAAGCCATTTCTTGATTCTGGCAATTACAGGTATGGGGCATTGATTACTGTGATCTGCATATCTGCATATAAATAGTGGGAGCTAACCTACATCTTATAATACCATAGGCCTGGACAGGTTAATGTATGGCCATTAAGTCCTTGTGAAAGAGCATCTGCTAACATTGTATGTTTCACAGTGGTCATAGGTGGCTAATTCTGATGAATACACGTCATTTTGGCTGGTAAAACCATGTATTGACCTCCCATTGGGTGAATGTTCTCAGGACTCTACCTAAGGAAGAGAAATAATTTTTTTATCCTTCCAATTGTACAATTATTTGTCTTACTGTATATTTCATTTCATCAACTGCCCTTTTTTTAAAGCACATGTTCTCAGCTTTTCATTGTTTTGTTTTTGATTTTACGTCCTGAACTGTTACTTTCTTCACCTAATAAATCTCAGGTTTCTACAATTTCCTTTGCATACATTTTTCTGACCATTTTACCGTAGCAGTTATATATGTTCCTTACAGGAGCAGACTGCGTTT
This sequence comes from Panulirus argus, assembly GCA_038088735.1. Lineage (NCBI taxonomy): Eukaryota > Metazoa > Arthropoda > Malacostraca > Decapoda > Palinuridae > Panulirus > Panulirus argus. The sequence goes on from JAYMFT010153419.1 coordinate 3,964, forward strand.
CTCCTCCACATATGAAGAACAAATTTTTTTCTCTTAAATATCGCTCAAATTTCCAGGTTTGGTTTATAATGCTCATATAGTCCTCTTATCAACAGGTTTATCAACAGTGCGACATACTATGGTCTTACCATGGCTGCAAGTGACTTAGGGGGAGATGTTTATCTGTCAACAGCTCTAAGTGGTCTTATAGAAATTCCAGCATGCCTAATTACTGTTGCCGTCATTGACAGGTACAGTTTAGATTTTCTTTTACTGTGGTTGTGTTGATGCAACCTCTGAATTGATCTAGATAGTTGTAGTTAATGTTGCAACATTCACTCTGGAGGTATTGTAAAATTATGAAATGAGTGTTTGATGGGCTTTTTAATGCTTCATAATCTTGTGGCAGGGTATTAAGATAAATCATACAGTCACCAGGTTTTCATGTAACTCAGTTAGTTTCCCCACCTGAGAGGTCTAACTTTTACCTACATTTGAAATATTTTGTGTATATTCTTTGCTCTTTTTATAGAGATTCACCCAAAAGCCAACATAACCTCAACACCCATATTAGATTCACTCTGAGGACAGAATTTTAACAGCTTTCCATGCTGTCGTTTGATAACATGGAGTATATAATTGTGTCAACAGCATCACAAGGCTCATTCAAACCAATAGACCCTTATCTGATTTATCTAATATATCTACTTTTTGAGGTAGGGAAGAAAGAATTCTTCCCCTGTATTCCCCATGTGTTGTAGAAAGCCACTAAAGAGAGCGGGAGTGGGGGTCTGGAAACCCTTCCCTTCTTGTATTTTAATGTATAAAAGAGGAAACAGAAGAAGGAGCCAAGCTAGGAGTGCTCATCCTCCTTGAAGGCTCACACTGGGGTGTCTGAATGTGTGTGGATGTAAACAAGATTAGAAGAGAGGAGAGAGAGGTAGTATGTTTGAGGAAAGAAACCTGGATGTTCTGGCTCTGAGTGAAACAGAGCTCAAGGGTAAAGGGGAAGTATGGTTTGGATATGTCTTGGGAGTAAAGTCAGGGGTTGATGAGAGGACAAGAGCTAAGGAAGAAGTAGCACTACTCCTGCAGCAGGAATTGTTGGAGTGTGTGATAGAATGTATGGAAGTAAATTCTAGATTGGTTTTAGTGTCAGTAAGTAAATTCTAGATTGGTTTTAGAGTGTCAGTAAGTAAATTCTAGATTGATGTTAGAGTGTAAGTAAATTCTAGATTGATGTGGGTAAAACTGAAAATAGATGGTGAGAGATGGGTGATTATTGGTGCTTATGCACCTGGCTATGAGAAGAAAGATTGTGAGAGGCAAATGTAAACACTAGCATCTCAACAAAGCTGACTGGAATAACTTACGTACCTTCTGTTTTGACTTACCCTGGGTAAATTTCTGTCTCTTGTGTGGTGATGTATCTGTCTTCACCAAATGCATAGGAGAGGCTAACGTTGCAGGAATGGGAGCATTTATTCCCTCTTTCTCCAAGACGACTTCTTCATCTAGTCCATGGTTCAACTGTTCCTGTTCAGAGGCCATTCAAGCAAGAGATCAGGCAAATCGGGCTTGGAAAACTATCCATTCTCTGGCTTCCATTCAGCTCTTATCAATGCCCTTAATCACTGCAAGCATGTTATCCTTGAGGCAAAGCATTCCTTTATTCAAGGGAAGTGCGATAATCTCTCCTTGTCATCCACTGATAGGTCTTTATGGTCTTTTGCTAAGGGCATCTTTAACAACTTTTGTCGCTTTACCTTTCCTTCACCTGTCCATTCTGGTGGTACTATAGCTGTCTCTCCCATTGACATAGCAACTCTTCTTGGTCCCTGTTTCTCCTTTAGCTCCACCTTGGATGACTCTAACATGCCTTCACCCCCTGATGCTCCTCTTGCTAATCCTGTGTTTCTCCCCTAAATATCTTTTTGGACAGTCTGAAAAGTGCTTCTTTATCTGGACATAAGCAAGGCATATGGTCCTGATGGCATCCATCCCCATGTAATGAAAGAGTGTGCCTCTGGACTTGCACCTGTGCTTGCTCATTTGTTCCTTTTCTGCTTAAAAACCAAAGTTTTTCTTGCTCTTTGGAAGTATGCATTTATACATCCTGTCCCTAAGAAGAATGATCATTCTCACCTATCTCCTATTGTTTTGATATCTACCATTTCCAAATCCAAAGTCTTTGAATCCCTCCTCAACTTCCATTTCCTTAGACACCTCAAAAATCAGTCTTCTCTCTGACCATCAGTATGGCTTCCATAAGGTGAAATCCACTGGTGATATTCCCCCTTATCTCACTAATGCCTGGTCATCATCCCTGAAAGGTTTTGGTGAGTCATGTAGCTTTTGACAGAGTGTGACATCGAGGTCTCATCTCTAAGCTCCCCACTTTTGGCTTCCCTCCCTCACATTGCTCCTTCATATCTACCTTCCATTCTGGCCAGTCTGTCTCTGTGGTTGTTGATGGATCAGCTTCCCCCCTTTTCTCCATCAACAGTGGTGTCCCTCAAGGTTTTGTCCCAAACTCTAAACTTTTTCTCCTCTTTTTCGATGATTTCCTCTCCTCCACAAATAATCAATGCACTTATACGCTGATGACTCAACACTGCATTCATCCACATCCTTCAATTCTGGTCCTTTTTCTCTCACTTGATCTGCATCTTGTCTTGACACAGTTTCCTAGTTAAACTCAGACTTGGACAGGATATCTCAGTGAGGTAGATGAAATCTAGCTAAGTTCAATGCTTCTAAGACCCAGTTTCTACCCATCTCTTTATCGAAAACTCCTTCCAACTCTTGTCTCCCCTCAGATAGTTCTGTAATTCCATTTCTTGACTCAGTTAACATACTTCGTATTACTGTAATATCGACTCACTCTTGGAAACCCCACATTACAGGAATAGCTAAGTCTGCCTATAAAATACTGGATGTCCTGTTTAGATGTTGAAACTTCTTTTCTTCTGAATAGTTACTCTGTTTATACAAAGGATTGATTCATCCTTGTATGGAGTACTGCTTTCACATCTGGGGTGGTAATACCTGTGCATCCTTACTTGACAGAGTTGAATTGAATGCAGTCCGACTTATATAATGTCCCAGGCTACCTTCCAAACTTGATGGTCTTACCCTACACCACAATGTTGGTTCACTTTCCCTCTTTTGTAGGTATTACTTTGGTTTTGGCACCCAATAGCTGGCTGCTAGTGTACTCCCACAACTGGGTAGACCAAGCAGCACTCAGCAACTTGCTGCATCACATGATTACTGTGTGGCCATTGGCAAATCAAGGGTGGGCCATTTTGATAACTGTTTTTTTTTCCTACATGTCAGAGCTTTGGAACTCTCTACATTCTCATGTCTTTCCCAAAAACTATGACCTGGCACATTTTAAAAAATAGGTTTTTCACTTCCCCAAAATTCATGAATACTTTCCCTTGTCTTTTCTTTTATCCTCTCATTATTCTGTCTATATTTGAATTAAGCCCTGACCTTGTGTGGACTTTTATCCACAACTGGAACCTTCAACACAAAAAATAAAGCAGCTGAGTGAGTGTCAGCAGTTTTGGTGCACGAGACCAGGTATTACTGATGGGTGATTTAAATGTGAAGATAAGTAATGTAGCAGTTGAGGGTATAATTAGTGTGCATGGGGTATTCAGTGTTATGTATGGAAATAGTGAAGAGCTTGTGGAGTTATGTGCTAAAAGAAAAAAGACTGGTGATTGGAAACACCAGGTTTAAGAAGAGAGATATACACAATTTTATGTATGTGAGTAGGGGAGATGGTCAGCGGGCATTATTAAATTACGTATTCATTGATAGGAGGGTAAAAGAGAGACTTTTGGATATAAATTTACTGAGAGGGAAAGCTGGTAGGGTAACTGATCACTATCTTGTGGAGGTGAGGGTGAAGATTTGTAAGGGGGTTTTTGAAAAAGGAGACAATGTCAGGGAGTAGAGAGTAGTGAGAGTAAGTGAGCTTGGAAAGGAGACCTGTGTAAAGAAATAGGAGAGATTGGTAGTAGAATGGCAAAAGGAGAGAGAGCAAATGAAGTGAGGAGAATGGGTGAAGAATGGTAGACATTTAGGGAAGCAATGATGCCATTTGCAAGAGATGAATGTTGCATGCACAAAGTGGGAGGTGGGCAGGTTAGAAAGGGTAGTGAGTGGTGGGATGAAGTGAGGTTGCTAGTGAAAGAGAAAAGGGAGGATTTTGGCAGTACTTACAAGGAAAGAGTGTAAATGATTGGGGAATGTATAATTATTGACAAAGCAGCAGGAGGTCAAGAGGTAGGTGCAGGGGTTGAAAAAGAGGGGAAATGAGAGTTGGGGTGATAGAGAGTATCATTAAACATTAGGAAGAATAAGATGATGTTTTGGAATGAGGTAATTAATGTGTGAAAGACAAGAGAACAAATGGGAACATTGGTGAAGGGGGCAAAAGGGGAAGTGAGAACAGGTAGTGAGTATTTTGAAGCATTGTTAAATGTGTTTGGTGATAGAGTGGCAGATGTAGGGTGTTTTTGTTAGGTGGTATATGAAGTGAGAGAGTCACTGAGAGTGGTTTGGTGAAGAGAGGAGGTGGTGAAAACCGTGCAGAAGAAGAAATGTGGCAAGGAGGCAGGATTGGATGCTATTGCAGTTGAATGTATTAAGAAAGGGGGTGACTGTGTTGTTGATTGGTTGGTAAGGATATTCATTGTATGTATGGATCATGGTGATGTGCGTGAGGAGTGGCAGAATGCATGTATATTGCTACTGTACAAAGGCAAAGGGGATAAAGGTGAGTGTCCAAACTACAGAGACATAAGTTTATTAAGTATACCTGATAAATTGCTTGGGAGGGTATTGATTGAAAGGGTGAAGGTTTGTACAGAGAATCAGATTGGGGAGGAGCAGTTTGGTTTCAGAAGTGGTAGAGGATATGTGGATCAGGTGTTTGCTTTGAAGAATGTGTGTGAGAGATACTTAGAAAACAGATGAATTTGTATGTGGCATTTATGGATCTAGAGAAGGAATATGATAGGGTTGATAGAGATTCTTTGTGGAAGGTATTAAGAACATATGGTGTGGAAGGTAAGTTTTTATCAAGGGTGTAAGACATCTGTACAAGTAGGACGAGAGGAGAGTGAATGGTTCCAAGTGAAGGTCGGTCTTTGGCAGGGGTGTGTGATGTCACCATAGTTGTTCAGTTTATTTGTGGGTGGGGTGGTGAGGGAAGTAAATGCCGGAATCTTGGAGAGAGAGGCTAGTATGCAGTCTGCTGGGGATGGGAGGTGCTAGGAAGTAAATCAGTTGTTGATCGCTGATGATACACCACAAGTGGCTGATTTGAGTGAAAAACTGAAGTTGGTGACTGAGTTTGAAGGAATGTATGAAAGGAGAAAGGTGAGGGTAAATGTGAGTAAAAGCAAGGTTATTAGGTTCAGCAGGGTTGAGGGACAAGTTAGTTGGGATTTAAGTTTGAATGGAGAAAAATTAGAGGAAGGTTTAGCTTTCTGGGAGTGGACTTGGCAGCAAATGGAACCATGGAAGCAGAAGTGTCTTAGGGTGGGGGAGGGGGCAAAGATTCCAGGAGTAATGAAGAATGTGTGTAAATAGAGAACATTATTTCGGAGAGCAAAATTGGGTATGTCAGAAAGAATGCAAAAATATGTATGTTTGAAGGAATCTTAGTTCCAACAATATCATATGGTTGCAAGGCATGGACTATAGATAGGGTTATGCAGAAGAGGGTAGATGTGTTGGAAATGAAATGTTTGAGGACAATATGTGGTGCAAGATGGTTTGATCAGTTAAGTAACAAAAGGGTATGAGAGCTGTGTGATAATAAAAAGATTGTGGTTGAGAGAGCAGAAGAGGGTGTATTGAAATGGTTTGGACATACAGAGAGAATGAGTAAGGAAAGGTTGACAAAGAGGATATATGTGTCAGAAATGGAGGGAACAAGAAGAACAGAGAGGCCAAATTGGAGATGGAAAGATGGGGTGAAAAAGATTTTGAGCGAATGGGGCCTACACATGCTGAAGAGTGAATGAGAATGGAAGTTATATTGTGGATATTTGTGCTGAGGGGTTTATTCCTTGCAAACACCTTTTATCAGCACAAGGTAATCCACAAACATACATACATGAGGAGTAATGGAAGAGAAGAGCAAAAGGCTTTGATTGATTATGTGGCGGTGGATGAAAGATGAGAAAGGCCATGCTAGATTCTAGAGTTTTTAGAGGATTCTTTGAAGACTGACCATTTTGGGGTTCTTGTGGGGATGAGGATCAGGGAAAAATGGAGGTATGGAGTAAGGAAGAATGGAGAGGTAAAAGTGTTAGCATGCAAGAAGATGAATCACAGAAAATGCTGGGAGGAGTATGAAAGGAAGGAAACTTAAAGCTTAGATGGAAGTGCAGTGAATGTAGGAATGCAGTCGTGTGTGAAGGAGGTGTTTAAAATGTTTAGAGAAATACTGTTATAGGTTGTAGAATTAGTAGCTGGATACAAGATCATGAGATATAGGAATAAAAAGGGCAATGCTTGGTGGGCAGAAGAGATCAGAAATTTTGTGGAAGAGAAGAAAAAGGCATGTGATAGATAGCTTGATAGGAATGTACCATTGGAAATTCAGCAAAGTAGGGAAGAATATAAAATATGTAAGTGGGAAGTTAAGAAGCTGATAAGGGGAAAGCAAAGAAAGATTACATGAAAATTTTGGAGGAAAGTTAAGTGAAACATTTTGGGATAATTAGAAACTGTACTGGAAGGAGGTGAAAAAAGAAAGTGATGGATGTAAGAGTGGAAATGTTAATGTGAGAAGTAAGGAAGGGGAGTTGTTGAATCAAAGGGAGGAAGTGAATGAAGGACGGAAAGAGTATTTTGAAGAACTGATGAATGTGGTAGAAAGGGAGGCAGCAGTTGTTCCATGCATAGGTATGGAGGATGGAAGGAAAAGGATACAAGTGCAAGGGCCTATAACAAAAAGAGAGGTAAGAATGACAATAATGAGGCTGAAAGTAGAAAAGACATATGTAGATAGAGTGAAAAGCGAGATGAAAGGAAAACTAGGGAAGAGGGGTGCAGAGATGGAGTGTGGTGGTGAGATATGGTGGATAGTGGCAATCATGTTTGTGGATGATACCTTGTTGTTTGCTGAGAGTGAGGAGTTGCAGATTCTGAGTTGTTTGCTGAGAGTGAGGAGTTGCAGATACTGTGTTGTTTGCTGAGAGTGAGGAGGAGTTGCAGAAGGTTGTGTGTTTTATGATGTGTCTAAGCATAGGTGGTTGAAGGTAAATGCAAGTAGAAGTAAAGTAATGGTGATTGGAAGGAAACAGTGAAAGTGTAGATTTTGTAAGACCATATAAAGTGAAAGAAGAAAATATATTAAATTGTGCTTTGGGTATGTGGGGAGAAAGACTATAAGAAGTGAGAGATTTTAAGTATTTAGGAGCTGTCTTGGGTAATTTTGGTGATATGGAAGGAGAAATAAGGGAGAGAGCAGTACAGGGTAGAAGAGTCATTAGGTCTCTTATAGAATAATGAAGGGTTGAGGTATAAGTATGGAGGTGAAGAGAGGATTAAGGGACAGCATATACACGTCTTTACAACCCTGGCCTATGCAGCCAAAACATGGACATGGAATGAGTCACAGAGGTCAAGAATCCAGGCTGTGGGAATGAGCTATTTGATAAGAGCATATGGTGTGACTAGATAGAATGAGGAGAGAAATGAAAGGGTGTATGAGAGATGTGGTATGGCAGGAAATGCAAAAGAAATGAATTGTGGAGTGGTAGAATGGGTGAAACATAATACTTTGAGGTGGTTTGGGCATGTGGAAAAAATGCAAGACTAGGAGTTTACAAACAGAGTGCATGATAGTACAATTAAAGGTGTTCTTTTGAGAGGAAGGCCACCTGTGATATGGACAAATTGGGTGGAAGAATACTGGAAGTAGAGGAATGGTGGAAGAATGCGTGGAATGGTGTATGCGAGGGAGGCATGGAAAGACAGGGATAAATTGAGACTTTTGCCATGGCTGCCCCTTAATGGGAGTTCCCAGAGGGAAAGGGTATCGGAGATATAAACAGATAGATAAATAGGGAGAGAGACGTGCATAGAATAGTGTGAATTGGAACGACATGATATACTGCAGTCAACGTGCCGTCAGTGGACCGAATCAGGGCATGTGAAACGTCCAGGGTTAACCATGAAAAGGTCTGTAGGACCTGGATGTGGATATGGAGCTGTGGTTTCAGTGCATTACACATGACAGCTCATGTATGGATGTGAAAAAAATTTGTCCTTTATTCGTCTGTTTACTTGTGGTGCCTTGCTGAAGCAGGGGGTGGCGATGCTGTTTCCTCCAGGGCAGGGTGGTGCCAGAATGGATGGAGAGCAAATATGAATATGTACAAGTATATATATGTATATGCATATATGTATAAGTATGTGTATGTGACTGGATGGATCTTTCTTCATCTGTTTCCTGGCACTACCACGCCAACAAGAGAAATGGTAAGAATATTTAATGTATGTTTGGGTCTTGGTGAAGTGTCTGAGGATTGGCGAAATGCATGTATAGTGCCATTATACAAAGGCAAAGGGGATAAAGGTGAGTGTTCAAACTATAGA
>JAYMFT010153430.1:0-12572 GCA_038088735.1 Panulirus argus
GAACATGCAGGAGGGTGAAAGGCGTACACGGAATAGAGTGAAATGGAACGATGTGGTATACCGGGGTCGACGTGCTGACAATGGACTGAACCAGGGCATGTGAAGCATTTGGGGTAAAACATGGAAAGGTCTGTGGGGCCTGGATATGGACAGGGAGCTGCAGTTTCGGTGCATTACATATGACAGCTAGAGACTGAGTGTGAGCGAATGTGGCCTTTTTCGTCTGTTTTCTGGCGCTATCTCGCTGACGCAGGGGGTGGCAATGCTGTTTCCCATGGGGCGGGGTGACCTCAGGAATGGATGGAGGCGAGCAAGTAGGAATATGTACATGTATATATGTGTATATGCATGTTTATATGTATGTACATATATGTTGGTATGTATATGCATGTATTGTGCATATATATGCATGTATGCATATATGTATGAATATGAGTGGATGGGTCTTTCTTCATCTGTTTCCTGGTGCTACCTCACTGACGTGGGTAAATGAGTTACAGTTAATAAATGAATTAGCATTACTCCAGTAAATACAATGGTCATAATTTTTAACATGATTAAATGGAGCATTTGATTCTTGTCCTGTTCTTATACAATATTTATGTTGCTTAATTCTAACATAAAGATACTTACCAGTCTGCCCAACACAAAACGCTACAGTTTTTACAAGGGAACCTGTAAACACAGCCCGATGAATTTCCAAAGCGTCCAAAGAGATTCATCAGTGCTATTAACAATTTGAGGATAACAAAATACATATAACCAAAACAGATAAGGCTAACACAGGTGTGATTATGGACAAAGTTTATTTATCAAAAATGAATGATCTATATGTGATGATACAACATACTTTAAACTCAGAAGAAATCCCCTAGAAGTAGTTAATTCTCACTTTATTAAGGACCAAAGTTGTTGCTGAAAGGTAATGATTCTCTCATCAAAAGATTTTCATCATTTTCCCCTTCACTGCCATATATGTATGAACTTACCAAAACATACAAGTCAAACTTTCCAGCAAGACCCATAGTGAGTTCAGTGGGCTCAATCACATATAAACTATCAAAATGGTTAGTTTCTTTACTAAGCCAACTAGTAGGTAAGATATCAAATTCTGTTTTCATGAACAATATAGATTTAGTTGACAAGCTTAATGATATCCATGGTGATCTTGATTTCAAACTGGTAAGTTTTGAAGTTTCATCCAAGTTCACAAAAAGTCCAGTTGATGACCTCTTAGAATAACTGGTTGATGTTTTGGATATTCTTGATTAACCTGTTCAAAATTCTGTTTACTGAATTGATAAAATTGTATATAAATGACGGTGCATTTCAATCTAATGGAGAATACTATGCTCAGAAATCTGGTATGGCAAAGGGTAACCCTCTTTCACCAGTATTAAGTAATCTTTACATGGAATTCTTTGAAACAGAATTACTAAAAGATATCTTATCCTCTAAGACAATTTGGTTCAGGTATGCAGATGATGATTTTTGTGTTTGGCCAACAAACAAAAATTTACAAACATTTCTCTCTTTACTTAACAATTTAGTACCTTCTATTAACCTTACTGTGGAAATGGAAAATAATTGTATGTTGCCATTTTCAGATTGCATGATCCATAGGGATAGAAACAAGTTTAAGTTTAGCATACACAGAAAACCCACCAGCTCAACATGACAGTTACACTATCATCATTCCAGTCGATGTTCCTTAGGGCTTTACGTATATGCAGTCCAAAATTTATTGATGAGTTTGAGAAGATACATTCTATCAGGTCCAAGTTAGAGTATCCTAGATCTTTCATTGATAAATCCCCTAAGTTGGCAAAGAAATCATTTTGTAGAGTCAAACCTAAACCCCTCCTTAAATATCAAAAATCTTTTAGTTCTCCCTATTAGTGATAACTTTACATTACTTCCCAGGTTGCTCAAATCCTTTAATATAAATGTAGCCTTTAGCAATAGCAATATTATAAAGAACATCTTAATCAAAAACTCACCAGAAAATTCTGTGGATTGTGTTTACAGAATCTCTTGCAAAAACTGTAAAATGTTTTATGATGGGCAGACTTAAGCAGCATAAATATAGTATAAGAACACGACAAGAATCAAATGCTTTGTTTCATAGTGTTAAAAACAATGACAGGAACCATCAATGAACAATCATGTTGAAAAGAGTTCTCAATCCGTTAAACCAGTTTTCCAATCTCTTACAACACAGTCCTATATCAACTACATGCAAACACTACAATCAGGATGCCTCATTTATGAACATCAGTGCCCAGGTCCAAAATCATGGTACAGTACACTTACTTATGAAATCTTTAACATTTTCCATGAAGGAAAATAAAAAAATTAGTAAGCATAAGGGAACACAAAACTCATAAAAAAAAAAAATCAGACTGGGTGACTTAACAACCACAACAAATGTTCATGGTTGCCACCACTCTGAAAAAAAATCTAGAGCCTAATTAAAACTCCAAAAATAAACAATCTACAATGCACATAGTAAAAGTGAAAAAGTATTTAGTAGAAACAACTGAACCAGAAAAAGGAATTCATGACCAGTTCAGCAGCCTAACTGATTAGGTTCACCGTTAAATGCTAGAGGGCCCTAAAACAAGAAAAGAATACTGAGAATTTCAGTTATGAAACAAACAACAGATACACCATATTTGAACAACAGATACACTGTTTTTGAAGTCTAGCAGCTGGGATATTTGACTGCTGACTGTGCTTTCTATGTTTGTTTGGTACAATTACCTATTTGTAATTATCTATTCTTAAAGTACAGTTAGACTGGCACAGCAAAAAACTGAGGAAAAGTGGTAGGGATGGCTGACTTCTTGCTTTTATCACGAATCAGAAATTTTACACCATTCTTTAATCAATCTATTTCAAATCTCATGGTAACAACACTTAAGTAATAAACCTGCATAAACTTCTGCCTATTCATGAGATTTTAAGTAATAAATCTGCATGAGCTTCTATCTCTGATATGTAAAGTATCAGGATGAAAATCATGTTCCCACAATCTAATACAGGAAAGATGCTTTTCAGATGTGTTACCTGCTCGTGATGACTGAGCTGGTGGAGGTGTGGGAGTAGATGTGGGTGTTACCGACGTAACAGAAGAAGAGCATGAACTAACTGTGCCCTGGCCATCCCCTGACTCTTTACACACGGTAGAAGAAGAGGTGTGAGGTACCGATGGTTGCCCAATGAGGCTGGATGGAGGGGTTCTACTGATGCCCTGGGTAGTGCCAGGAGTTGGAGAATGTGGAGCTGTGCGCACTCTTTGAGAGGGCGATGAGGAGCGCATAGACGGGGATCCAAGGCGAGTACTGCAAATATAAATCTTGTCTACAATATGCAACAGCTTCATAAAGCAACATAATAATATGCAATACTAATCAACTTTTCTTTTTCTGGTTTAACAGATTAACAATGATGGATGAACATGTGCTTAGTGCAGGACATACCAATTCATAAAAACTGAGAGAAAACCATGGAACAAATCTTAAGATCTTCAGATCATAAGTGTGACATCACACTTTCTGGGAAAAACATACACAAATATTTTTGCAATGCTCATATATACCTTTTAACAATAACACCTTTAATTAACTTATAAAATATTTCTTTTTAAGCTCACTAAATAATACAGTTACTATATCAACACTGCTGGAACAATGGTGAATATTAAACCTTTAGTAAGTATGAACGCAGCATTTGCAATTGTACATCTAACTGCAATGCAAATTAGTTATTAATTTTTCATTACATGCTAATTTCTGAGAACCAGATGAGTATCTTTTTCCCATGAATCCTATCTCTGCACCATTACAATCCTGTTATCATGCATTATTCCAAATAAATGGCCTGCTATTCAAAGATGTCCAAGAAGGAAAGTGTCATACAACACTAGTACCCACATAAAAAGAAAATGACATTCAATGACAAATGATTATTATGAATCCCTTTACTTCAGACAGGGAGGTGACATGTTTCATCACTAACAAATGAGAACTAAGGTTTTAGGATGTATCAATGCTATCAACAAATAATAAAATAATGAAAAGGTAATGAAAGTGCATAACAGCACACATACCCATACAGCATACCTAACACCTCTAACAGTCACACTCAAACCATTGTTCATATAGTGAAAGAGAGATGTGCTACCAGCAATGCCACCAGGCCACAAAGAGTAGCTGGCTTTTTTTATTAATAAAATGCCCATCCACCCTCTTCAGCATAGTGGGTCTCAAATGGGGCCAGTCCCTACAACTATCACCCAGCATCAACATTTACCAAGCTCACTGACATGCAAGGAGAACATAAAAAAATGAATCAGAATGTGCACATCCATTATAACATACAAAGTATGGATACAGATACAAAGAAAAGAAAAATGGATCAGCAGATGAAAAAAAAACAATTCCAAATGTTATGTAATCTTTGACAGTCATTCAACCTTGTACAGGCATTTCATAGGCTGACAAAGGGGAACAGAATGATAGACCTTATCTTTGAAAATGACATGGCACTATTATCAGATACAGAAATGAATGCTACAAGCTTACTGGATCCCAATATTATAGGCATAACTACAACATAGCATGTTTTTAAATTTTCATATGTGTTTGACATTTCTCATGTTAGTGAGATAGTGCTAGGAACAGATAAAGAAATAGCCTCATTTGCTCATATCCACTCTAACTGTATGTATAATGCACCAAAAAATAATGGAAATAAGTAAATGTGAATGTATTACAGCAACTAAAGATGAAAGTAGCTTGAATGATATGAATTTTGACAACAATAAAATTGACTGAAAAATGACCAGTGAATGGACTTTAAGTGCAACCTGGACTGAGATCTTCAAAGACAATAACAAGGAGGCAAACACAAAAATATTCTATGAGAAAATATGACAATTAATCAGTGGATTAATACTGACCAAAATGAAAAACATTGTAATGCAGAATGGAAGATAACAGGAGACAGAAAACACTGGATGAATCAAAAAGCATGGAGAAAGGAAAAAAGTTAGTAATGAGTGAAAAAAATCAAAAAGCTTGATGAGAACACAAAGAAGAAAATAATGAACTTCCACAAAAGAGAACTGAGTATGAACGAAGAAAGTTAACAAAACATGGACATGAACCCAAAGTTACAATTCTTGCAAAAAAAAGAAAAAGAGAAGAGTACCTAACTACCTATGAGTGCCTAAGACGAGAAAGAGACTGGACATTTTAAGTGGGAGAAAAGTAAGAAAGTGACCCCTAGCATGTATGCAGGACGTTAACGATAGAAATTAGTATTAAGTTCAAAATACAACGATAAATCCAATGATGAACTATTTACAAAATAATATAATGACAATGTACCAATAAATACTGATATATCAGATGACAATATAAGCAGAGCTAATGATAGGTCTAGAAAGATCTCAGCTCTAGGATAAGATGGAATTCATCTTACTTTCGAAGACAGAAACAGATACAGGTAACCAATAATGTTACTCATAAAACGAAGCATGGAAAAACACTTGTAGCAGACACTCATGATGGCAACTGTTATATCAATAAACACAGGAGGACACCAGCTAGTACCTATGTGTATATGTTATTTAACTTGATTTCTGTGTGACAAACCTTTAAAAATATGATAAAAGGATGCAGAACAGAACTTATGATCAAAGAAAAACTATATAAATGAAGACCAACACAGATTTGCTTTTACGTTAATGCAAAATGAACAAGATATACATTCAACAAACAGAGCACAGAATACAAGACACCATGTGGAGGATGTTCTGCCATCTATTGTGGTGAGTTGGTAGGGGGCTTGCAGAAGAGACTGTATGAATATAGAATGGATGTATGTCTGCACTGAACCTCCAAATCACTTGTCCCACACATTGATGAATGTGGACACTTGCCAAAAACAGGATAATCCACAAAGGATTGGATAAGGAGATGAGAAAAGCAGCTGAGGCTGCATATATAACAACAAATGACATTATATCATCAGGAAGGATTTCTCTGCTTGTCAAAAGTGGTGGGTAAACTGGTGATGATGTCACTGAATGAGGCGAAGCTAGCAGCTAACACCAGCCAATCAGGGGGAGACCCATATGGACACCCAGCAAGATAGAAATTTGTTTAAATGATGTAATCTCTTATGATTTTAGTGTGTGTGAAAAAGGCTTAATGCCAAATATAACAGAGTAAAACTCCAGCTCCAGAAACACAAAAAAGAAAACTTGATATAGGGTTGAAGTTATTCCTAGATGAATCCAGTGAAAGTAGTGGTAGACAGAAATAGTATCATCTATCAAGCAAAAGAATGCAGTGAGTGCTATGCACTAGCCCTGCCTTTCAGCAAAATCTTGTCACAGGCACTCTTATTAGATAAACTCTCTCTCTCTCTCTCCCTCGGCCAAATGTTAATCACCTGTTATGAGCCTATTATCAGCACAAAAAAGAGAAAAGGTACAGATTATGAAACATTTAATCACTTTGATGAGCAAGTCCTTACAGATATCACCCTTAAAGATTGGACATAACTGAAACAACTGATCAAATGAAAGAGAATACTCCACCAGGACCTGATGTAATTCCAGTTATATTTCTTAAAAATATTAGGATGACAAAAGCAATAACTCTCTCGATGTTATTGAGGCACAGCTTAGACCAATCCAGTATAGAAGACATACACAAAATGCCATATGTAACACCAGTACATGAGGGCAGATCTAAACTGATACTATAACAATACAGACCTGTGATAAATATTATTGAAAATCTTGTAATTCAATAGACACTGTAATTCAAACATTGACCTTTATACCTCTTGCCTATGGCACTATTTAGGTACTCCATCAGTCCTCTGGCACCTTACCCTTAGCCAAATATGAATCATAAATCCAAATCAGCTAGTCAATAAGTCATAAAAATATACAAGAACCCAGCAAAAAAGTTGAAAATATTTTCTCGATACTACCACAAAAATTAATGGAAACATACATGAAATAAATATACAAACATTTAACAGAATGTGTGTGGCAGCTAAGAGAAACAGTATTATTCACCAAACAAAATATGCAGTGAGCTCTTCACACTAGCCCTACCGCTTGACATAATCTCGTTGTAGGTATTGATAAACTGGTTAGTTATCTCTCTCTCTCTCCTTTCAGTATTTATTCATCTCCTTATTTTTCTTCTCAACTTTCGGTCTCTGACCATCAATATAACCAGGTACTCACATTTTCTTTTTGTCATACAATAAACTAACCCTAAATAATTTGAAATATTAAGCCCTACAGGTTGTCTAAGCTTCTATAATTTATCATGAGTACAGTTCTTACAATAACTTTAGTGAATGTTCACTTTTGCCAGTCTAGGATTTAGTTTCTCAAGCAACCTTCCATTTCATTTAACTACTAGGGACCAGCCCAATCACTTTTTATTACAGATTCTTTAAAGAAAAGGAAAATGAGTGTAACAACAGGTAGTAAAATGAGTAATGCTGAATCAATCAAAACAATATTACAATATATACTGCTGGGCACAAAAGAAATTGTGTGCCATAATTTGTAACACACAAATGAAAATATACAGTACTATGCAAGCACATATATGAGAACTAATGCTGAAAATGAATCTTCCTTTTGTGCCTTTTAAATTGGAGACTACTATGGTCCTAAAGCCAAACTCACAAATAAGCTTGCCTCCTGCCTTACCAGCATTAAAAGATTATACAATCTCTAGTTCCTTATGTAACTACAATGCATAGCTCATTTTTAGTTACTACAGTAATTACTCAATGTACTGATCTTTGAAATACTTCTCTACTTTTAGTTATTTTAAGAGATATGCCTCTAGAACTGGCAGGAGAGCATATCTTCATGTTTCACATCTATAGTGTAAAAGAAAAAAAAAAAAAAAAAGGAAATGGGAGTTACCCATGTTCTATGTACTACCTTGATATCTAGGGACTATTTTTTTTGATCTTTTTTTCAGTTTTCCAGGCACCCTCAAGCTGGCGTCTCATGGCAATTGACCATGAGTTAGTTCGGTAATTAGAATTGAAAAATAGTAAGATTTGTTTTTGAAAATGTCTCACTTCTTTTGGAAGTTTCATATATTTATCTCTATATTGCAATACATTATACATTCCTAGCTCATATTCTTCCTTTCCCCATCTTTTCTTACAAAAGTATTCTTAAGGAAAATCTGGTCAACAAAACTACAATCCTCCTAATATCCCCTTCATAAGTTTTACCATACCTCATTACCTGGGAATGTTCTGTCACTACCCAACCACACATTTTATCTCTTATAACAGCCAGACAAACTTCTATAATCAAAAAGTCCGTTCTCTATAAATCTTCTTATGTTGTCATGCAATACAATGATTTTACCCATTCAGGATTTTGGAACTGTATCACTGCAGAAAAACCCTCTTCTCTCAAATGGTTTCCCATCATCTGGTTCTCTTCTAAGCTTTCATTATTTCTTACTCCTACATTTCATCTTTTTTATCTCTTCGGTTTTATGCATTCTACCCTAAAAACAATACGTGTAGATAGATAAATGGTAAATAATCATCCCCCCTGCTTATCAATTCCTGTAGACATTGTTTCTATTTCTGACATGATACATGCCAACTGCAAGAAACAAATATCTTGGAATGATTACATGTCACTGTTGAAAAGCAAGCTCCTCCTTCCATCATACTCTTGTTTAAAACCTTTATAATCCAATCATCTAGAAACTGTAATGAAATATAACTACAGATTAGTAGACTACAACTTTGTGTTTCCATTATATAATACAAAGGATATAATCATCTATCAGCTGCTTCTACTAAAGTTACAGAAAATAAGACAATACAATGACTAGAACAAAAGAAGCACTGTCTAAGAAGGCAGAAAATAGATGTGTAAATCATGCTGTGTGTACATACGGTGTGGGAGATGAGCGTCGGCGCTGAAGAAAGGCAGAGGCATCCGAAGCAGTGCGCCGGTGGAAGCGTGGGGAGCGTCCCAAGAGGGGAGAGCAGCGAGGAGAAGAGCGGCCCCCCAGGCTCCCCACCCTTCCCATACATATACACACCACAGGAGGAGACACACCAGCAGCACCATCACCATCACATCAAAGACAGCCCAACAAAAGTAGGAAGTCAGGAGCATTGAAAGGTTGATGACAGAGGAAATGAAAAAAAAAAGATTTGAAAGCAGGAGGGATTAAACAAACGAAAGGAGGTTATGCAATAATAGAAATATAAGCAAATTTTAGCAACAAAATAACAAAGAACACATAAAAATCAAAGTTCATGTGTAGTTCCAGATGACAGGTATAAAAAATTAGTTTGCAAGCCAAAAGAATAATAAAGGTACACACACAAAAGAATGAAATAAACATTTACATGAAAAGAAAAGTAAATATGAAATATAAATTTTGAGACGAATGGATAGGCAACATAGGGAAGAGGGAAAACAAGGAAAAATTAACAGCAACAGAAATTTTTTTATAATATATTGACAGATGGACGGGAATAAGATATAATGAATGGTCAACATGAAAAAGTAAAGTAACAAAGTATTTGAAATTGTGAAAATGAAAAATGTAATTAAAAGTACAGATAAATAAAAAAATAAATAAAAAAGGGGAGTGAAAGCATTAAAATATGGAAGGTATGAATGCAGATGTAGAGAAACAAAAGTAGGGTGAGACAGTCAAAGTTTATATACATATATTGCCATGCAGGAATTCATCATGAAATGAAAAAACATTTGTCAAAACAGAAAAAATAGTAAAGGATGTAAAGAGAGATAACAATTTAATATCAAAAATATGTATAAAACACAGACAAACAGATGTAAAAGAAATATTGAGGTGAAATTTACAGATGGAGATAAATACAAAGATGATAGGAGGAAAGATATCAGGATCAGCAAGCAGATATATACATGTATATAAGTATATAAAAATGAAGTCATCATCAAGCAAAACAAGAATAAAGGTAAACGGAGCAACAAAAAACATGTAAACAAAAAGTATGATGATTAAACATTTATAAAGAATAAAAGAACATAAGGGCAATGGTTAGGAAACAATAAAATGAAAGAAGCAAAAGGTTGACAGAAAAGGAAAATTTGTGTGAAAGAAGAGAAAAAGCAATATATGATACACATGATGAAATTGGTGATAAATCAAACAAAAAAGCCAAAAGGAAGTTTATGAAAAGGCATGACAAACAGATTCAAGATAAAAGGATGGGTAAGAGGGAATATAACAAATGGGAGAGGGATAGGTGTAATGGGATGTAAGAAAAAGAAAATAATAGTCAGCAGAAGAACCACAACTAACTTCAACATGGATGAAAATTCATTTATATATTTTGGAGCTTTATTCTCACATCAAGATGGTTTCATTAACTTTTTAAAATGTCATCTAGAATCCACAGTAAATCAATAAATGCATTTCACAATGTTCAGTAACTAATACTGAAGGTATTACAGAAGTGCAAAAATAATAGGTAAAGAATCATTTGAATATTTCTCAGAGCAGATCATAAAAGTTAAAGCATCAACCTCTTTTGTTAGTATATCTGTTGAAAGAAGCTTCAAACATTTCCCAACGTTTTATATGTTCATGTATTTCATAAGTACTGTATGTACTGCTACCAACATAATACTTTTCTTTAACACAAGGAGACAATGCTAATAGAAAATTTATGGTTTTCCACAAAAAGACTGCAAGTGAACTCCTTTCTACAAATGCAGGTTCTATCTTTGACTGACTTAGCATGCTTTCAACTTCTACACAACACACAGTTCAACCCTCTGAAAGGTCATCCAAATCTTTCCTCACAATGCTCGTTACATTTTCTTTATGCGGCAGGTTTCAGTCATGGAAAAAGTGCTTTTTGAGGACATGCACTAAATTGTTATTTTGCAGTCCATCATGAAGGGATGACTGAACCATTTTCCTTTGCTACTTCCAGAAAAACTGTTCCAGTGTGTCATGTCTGAGCTTCTCTCCCTCTCTTAATGTGAACAGATAAGCTAAAACTTTAGATCATACATTAATCACACTTTGTAACTGATTAATTATTGGCAGATTGATCATACATTTATTGTAACTTACAATCAATAAATCAGTAAATCATTAATGGGATATTCATACATTATAAATCATTAATGGGGTGATCACACATTCATATTAACTTATATTCGGTGAAGTATTAATGGGGTGACCATAAGTAATCATAACTTATAATTGTGGATTTATTAATGAAATGATCATACATTGATCATGATATCTTATTTATTTATTTACAATTACCCCTGGACCACTTTCTATGAAAGAGGCCTGGTGTTACCCTGAACCTCTTTCTAAGGCCTTTGCCGTCACAACTACCACTGTCCAACCTGGCCTCTGCTACAACAACTACCATCTGGCAGCTCCTACAGCCCAAGGCTGAGCTACTTCCAGAAGCAGGGATATTTGGGCTCACTTGGGGTGATAAGCTTTTTGATGAAACTGTACCTTCAGTAATACAGCCTCGTCAAAGGTGACTTCTCACTCATGGTGTAACCTCTTGCAGGTAGTTTCTGGTAACACCAATCATGACTTATAATCTGTGATTTATTGACAGGTCGATCATACATTAACTGTAACCTATAATCGCTGAATTACCTATGGGGCGATCATATGTGAATCATGACTGATAATCTACGAGTTATTAACAGATTGATCATACATCAATTGAGATGAAAGGCCTCATTTACTAAAATCCACTCTCTAATTGTCATATAAAATGCATCTGAACCAGGGTACCCCATCCACAGACAAACCCACAAACCTCTCAGTGGTTTCCCTTGGACACTTCATATACCCTGCTTCAGCTCAGTGACAGCACATCACCCCATGTATACCACATTGCCCTAATTCTCTCTCTCCTATACATGCCTCACACTTCCTTCATGTTCAGGTTCCAATAACTCAAATCATCTTTCACTCCATCCCTTGATCTTGTCCTTGATCTTTCCATGTTGTGAGTGCTTCAAGTTAGCTTTACTATCTATTTATCTGAGTATGGCATGGTTCAGCTAAAGGTGTGGGCACACAAGCAGCCGCTTCTCGGGAGCAATTACCAAAGTAATACCTATAGAAAAGGGAAAGTGAACCATCACTGCATTCAACTTCCCAAACACCCCTTCCATAAACAGATTAAACAACCATGGGGACATTACACACCCCTGCCGCAAACAGACCTTCACTGGGAACCAACCACTCTCCTCTCTTCCTACTCGTACACATGCCATACACCCTTGATGAAAATTTCTCACTGCTTCTAGCAGCTTACCTCCAACACCATATATATATATATATATATATATATATCTATATATATATATATATTTTTTTTTATTCATACATATTTGCCTCTTCCCGCGTTAGCGAGGTAGCGTTAAGAACAGAGAACTAAGCCTTAGAGGGAAAATCCTCACTTGGCCCCTTCTCTGTTCCTTTTTTGGAAAAGCAGAAACTGGA
>JAYMFT010153441.1:0-12572 GCA_038088735.1 Panulirus argus
CTCTATATTTCAATTAGGGCCCGGCCTTGATGTGGACTTTTGTCCGTGACTGGAGCCTTCAACATAAAAAAAAAACATACATATATATATATATATATATATATATATATATATACATAAACATATACATATTCATGCTCACTTGTCTTCATCCATTTCTGATAACAATAGAAAGCAGCTTAAATGCTTGAAAGAAAAGAAAAGGAAATGATATATACATTCTTCTCTTCTCCCCCAAACCTGATCATCGCCTCCTGCATCAGCGAGGTAGCACCATGAAACAGATGAAGAAAGGCCACATTCGCTCACATCCATACATGAGCTGTCATATTTACTTCACTGAAACCACAGCTCCACATCCAGGCCACACAGACCCTTCCATTGTTTAGCCCGGACATTTCACATGCCCTGGTTCAGTCCAATGACTGCACACTGATCCCGTTATACCACATCGCTCCAATTCACTCTATTCTGTGCACATCTTTCACCCTCCAGCATGTTCAGACCCCGATTGCTCAAAATCTTTTTCACTCCATCCTTCCACCTCCAATTTGGTCTCCCCGTTCTCCATGCATCCTCCACCTCTGACATATATATCCTCTTTGTCAACCTTTCCTCTCTCATTCTCTCCATATTTCTAAGCCAGTTCAAAACACCCTCTTCTACTCTCTTTTTGTTATCACACATCTCTCTTACCCTTTCATTATTTACTTGATCAAACAACCTCACACCACATACTGTCCTCAAACATTTCATTTCCATTACATCCACCCTCCTCCGCACAACCCTATCTATGGCCCATGCCTCACAACCCAAAAATATAGCTGGAACTACTATTCCTTCAAACATACCCATTTTTGCCCTCCTATTCAATGATCTCTCTTTCCACACATTCTTCAGCTATCCTAGAACCTTCTACCCCCTCCCCCATCCTATTACTCACTTCCACTTCCACGGTTCCATTTGCTGCAATGTTCACTCCCAGATATCTAACACACTTCACTTCCTCCAATTTTTCTACATTCACTTATATCCCAACAAACTTGTCCCTCAACCCTGCTGAACCTAATAACCTTTTTTTATACCCACATTCAATCACAACTTTCTCCTTTCACACTCCTCCACACTCAGTCACCAACTTCTGTACTTTCTCACTTGAATCAGCCACCATAGATTTATCAACAGCAAACAACTGACTCACTTCCCAGGCCCTCCACTCCCCCACAGACTGCATACTTGTCCCTCTCTCCAAGACTCTTGCATTTACCTCCCTCACCACCCCATCCATAAACAAATTAAACAACCATAGTGCCATCACACACCCTTGCCATGGACCAAACTTCACTTAGAACCTTTCACTCTCCTCTCTTCCTACGTGCCTTACACCATGAGAAAAACTTCTCTCTGCATTTAGCTGGTTACCTCCCACACAATACATTCTTAAGACTTTCTATAAAGCATCTCTATTCACCCTAATATATACCTTCTCTAGATCCATAAATGCCACATACAAATCTATCTATATTTCTAAGTATTTTTCACATACATTCTTTAAAGCAAACATCTGATTCATACATTCTCTACTCCTTCTGAAATGACACTGCTTCACCCCAGTCTGATGCTCTGTACATGCCTTCACCCTCTCAATCAATACTCTCCCATATAACTTTCCAGGTACAACTAACAAATTTAAACATGTAGTTGGAACACTCACCTTTATCTCCCTTGCCTTTATACAATGGAACTGTACGTGCATTCTGCCAATCCTCATGCACCTTACCATGATCTATACATACACAGAATACTCACCAAGCAATCAACAATACAGCCACCCCCTTTCTTAGTAAATTCAACTGCAATAATATCCAATCCAGCCACCTTGCTGCACTTCACCTTATGCAAGGCTTTCACTACCTCTTCTCTCTTCACTAAATCACTCTCAATGACTTTCTCATTTGACGTACAATCCCACCCAAAACACCCTACATCTGCCACTCTATTATCAAACATATTTAACAGTTCTTCAGAATACTCAATCCATTTCCTCCTCACTTCCTCTCTACCTATTATCACTTCCCCTTTTGCCCCCTTCTCCAATGTTTCCATTTGTTCTCTTATCTTTCAAAAATTTTTTACCTTATTCCAAAACACCTTTTACTCTCCCTAAAGCTTAACGATATGCTCTCACCCCAACCCTCATTTGCCCTCTTTTTCGACAACAACACCTTTTTCTTGACCTCCTGCTGCTTTCTCTTACACATATCCCAATCATTTGCATGCCTTCCCTGTAAGTACTGCCCAAATGCCTCTTTTCCCTTTCACTAACAACTTTACCTCTTCATCACACCATTCATTACCCTTTTTAATCTGCCCATCTCCCACCTTTTGCATGCCACATACATTTCTTGCACATGCTGTCGCTTTCCTCACCCACTGCCCTTGCTTCATTTACTCTCACCTTTTGCCATTCCTCACTCATTCCCTCCACGTATTTCTCCACGTAAGTCTCATTTCTAAGCTCACTTACTCTCACCTCTCTCCTCTCCCCAACATTGTTTCCTCTTTTTCAAAAACCTCTACAAATCTCCATCCTCGACTCTACAAGATAATGATCAGACATCCAACCAGCTGCCCCTCTTAGCACATTTACATCCTAAAGTCTATCAATTAATATGTAACCTAATAATGCCCACTGACCATCTCTCCTACTACCATAAGTATACTTGCGTATATCCCTCTTGTTAAACCAGGTATTCCCAAACACCAGTCATTTTTCAGCACCCAACTCCACCAGCTCTTCACCATTTTCATTCATAACACTGAATACCCCATGCGCCCAAATTATACCCTCAACTGCCTAATTACTTACCTTTGCATTCAAAGCACCCATCACTAGTACCCAGTCTCATATGTACATCAAAACTGCTGACACACTCAGCTGCACCCAAAACACTTGCCTTTCATGATTTTCTTCACATGGCTAGGTGCATAAGCACCAATAATCACCCATCTCTCACCATTCACTTTCAGTTTTACCCTCCTCAATCAAGAATTTACTTCCTTACACTCTATCACACACTCCCGCACCTCTTGCTTCAGGAGTAGTGCTACTCTTTCCTTAACTCTTGTCCTCTCACCAATCCTGACTTTACTCCTAAGACACTTCCAAACCATTCTTCCCCTTTACCCTCAAGCTTTGTTTCACTCTGAGCCAGGACATCCAGGTTTCTTATCCTAAACATATTAACTATCTCTCCTCTCTTCTCATCTTGGTTATATACATACACATTCAGATACCCTTGTCTGAGCCTTCAAGAAGGGTACGTATATCCAACCTGGCTCCTTCTGTTTCCTCTTTCAGAAATTGAAATATAGGAAGGGGAGGGCTCCTGCCCCCCATAGCTGCCTTTTATGACACATGGGGAATACAGAGGTAGAATTCTTTCTCCTCTTCCTCAAAATATTTGATGACTTAGGAGAATAAAATTACCAACCTTGCACACACATCCTACAAATGAAGTTCTACTTCTGATTACTATTGGAGGTGTGGCTGTATACAAGATTGGCTAAGTAACTATACATATAGTTAACTCCCATCTCTAGTGCTATTTGCAATGCTCTAAACCTGATTAAAAATTCAAGGCTTGTAGGTCAAATGTCAAAGTTACACAGCTTTGTGAAACTGAGTGTATCTGAAGACTGGGTATATGCATGTGGAACACAAAAATAATGTACCTAAGATAATAAAGTATATTGAAAGTTCTACACATGATTATGTCTTGGATGCCAAGATTACAGATCAGCGCTAATAAATGCTTGCTTAAATAATATCTTAAGACTGGTTTAATGGATACTGACTGAATCCCTTATTATGGACACTACATGGAAAGTTCTATAAAAGAATATTTATTTGGATGTCTAGAGTCAGGGTCATATAAACTCAAAAGTTACTTGAATGCTAGCACATTCAGTATCTCATGAGTAGGCAAATGGATATTAACCAAACTTGCACCACACATACCACATTCAGATTTTTGCAAAAATGATTTTTGGAGGCCAAGGGTCAAGTGTAATTAAACATTAAATGCTTCTGTACAAAATATTCTAAGACTAAGAGAGTGAATATTGACCAAACTTGTGCCACAAATACTACATAAAACGTTATCATATGTGATGAAGTTTTAAAGGTCAGGGTAAAAGGTCAACATCACAAGGTGACATTTAATGGGGAAGTACAGTATAAAATTACATGTAGGGGCATAATGTTTTAAAACACTTGTTCTTGTTACAAGAATAAATTCAAACATCCTAAACCACTCTGGAAACAAAGGTCTCTGAAAATGAAATTCATTATAAAAGAACGAACAAAGATAATCTCAAATCATTCTGAATGCAATTACTGAATATATAATCTGTGAAATTTCATTAAAGTTAACAAAGAAGCAGAAAAATTAAAAAAAAAATATTCCTCCTCAAAAATTCACTTGACACATTGAAAAACACTGGTAAAAGATATCAAATATTTTACAGTAATAAAAATAATAAACAAATTATTATAAAATTACACGCATTATGCCTATATCCTTTTTCGAAATGTTAACTTGTAATCATCAAAATTCCTAAGCATAGCACACAATTCTTCAAATGTCAAAAAGATTTATACTGTTTTGATCTTAAATTTGCATCCCCATTAATAGTTTTTGCAAAGTAATCTCATGTTCTTCAATGCCAGTTCCTCCTAAACATCAGATCCACTTTCCATGAAATGAAATGTTGTGAGTGTATGACCAAAAGATTTCACTCATCTTAAGTATGGTGTTCAGGCCCCTACAATGTATGGTAAAGGATCCCTAAAATACTATCAAACACATTCATTGCTCTACAAAGCACCTAACATACATATGATTCTTCATGCAAAATTGGATGATACTGATTTTGACAAAGTTTCCAAATCATTCTTGCAAGTACAGAGAAAGAAAAGGAATGAAAATGCTAGAAGAGCAAAGTATATTGACAATTTTGCTAACTTTCAGTAAGCAATGACTATTCTAAACTATCATGGTCCAGCTGCTCTATATTTTATGGCTACACTATTAATCTTCCATGATAATCACCAAGCATTAACCAGTAATTAAAGTATAATATTATATAATAGTTCAAACAGGATATGCTACTTCAGTCCCACATACTGGCAATAAACTACTATTGTTTTGCAAAGGTGATCTGCATTACCACATAATACCATTAAAAAGAGCTGTGACTTTCGGATTGTTATTTCTACTTTCAACAGCAAGAAGTAATGGTGTTTATTTGGCTTTAACTTTTGGGTGATTAAATATGAAACCCACAAAAAATACCATGATAATAAATGATGACTCTTAGAAATACGAAAACAGATTCAAATATCATATCAATGTTTTCTATATGATAAAGTGCCATGTAATTAAGACTGGCAAAGCCAGGAACCAGTCAAAATTTCAACCATTGTAAATCCTTATCAAACACAAAGAGACCAAGAGTCTCTGTCTACAAAACCAAGTTCTGAGGCTTTACAAGGTAAAGGTCATTGTGACAGCAGCACTGAGAATGATCATGTGTAAACAGAAACTCAATCTTCCTAAAGAGTTCTAAGAGACCAATACTGTTCATATTTTGGTTGGAAGATAATGTAATAAAGGCTGAGCAGTTGTGGAAGGCAAGAGCTTGTGTACTAGACTATAAATGTAATGTGACTATCTATATATACATATCTCTGATGCTTGTTTCCACCTGGAACTGTCTCAAGGGGGTGGCCAAGACAACAGAGACTCCATAACTAGTGAACTTCTGTGTCACTTCTTAGTCTCTAGTGCTTCACCCTTAACAGGTCACTGGCAGAGGGCAACCCTAATGACATGTTTGCAGACACTCCTAACTAATGTTCCTACTGACTACTTCTATCTGATGTTCCTCCCTACTGCTTCAACCTAATGTTCCTACCTAATGTAATGTGATAGTATATATAATCAATCAGTTTACTTCCCGACACTTTTTCAGTAAATATTGAGAAAAAGTTTTTTAATGTTATTAATCATAATGTGTAGAAGCACTCATGCTATTCTAACTATACTAATGTAACCTTTGGAAGCACTTTGGTCTCTCCTTTGGGCAAGCAAACCTTCATGCACAATTTGCAAAATTTCTTGAGTAATGCTAATCTTGGTTCTTCCATCAGCAAATACTCACTCTTACAAAGTCATTTTTACATTGTTACAAAAAGATTAAGCCTCATGAATCTAGTCTTGAAATAGCAACATGAGCATGCCGAGACTTTTCTATGGTATAATGAAGCAAAAATTTAAGTTTGAACTGAGGTAAATAAATAGTAACAAATTCTAAAGGTTCACTCAATAGTAATTCACACTGCTTTCTAAGGATTTCAATCATGTCTTCAATGGATGGTTAAATTGCTGAAGACAGTTTTCTATATATGTATATATTTTTCACATAATAAAATTAACTGGGCTTCTCAACTACTGTACTGTATATCAATCAATTCACAAAAAATTACTCAAGAAACTACTCTAGGTTCCTAGGCTTCTCAACTGCTGTATTTTATAGGCTTCTCAACTACTGTACTTTAATGAATTTTAATGAATTTGCAAAGGACTACTCTTGCTGACTAGGCTTCTCAACTACTGTACTGATTTTAACGAATCTACAAAGAACTAATTTAGGTTTCTTTATCTCATTTGCTGCTCAAAATTTTGACATGGTGTTTACGAGTACTGTTCAGTGATTTAAGTTTGTCCATCCATTATATCTATCTATCTGTATTACTGACACCATCCATTATAGGCTTCTATTTGTGGTATATAATGAAAGACATTACGCTGAGCACCAGTCTTCTCCATCACTATAAACACCAGCACTCTCCAATTTGTTAAATAATATTTTCCTCATTTCAACTATCATACTTTAGTGAATATAAAAAGAACTACTCTAAGTTTTTCATCTCATGTGCTGATCATAATTTTGGCATATTTCTAAATACTGCTCAGTGATTTCAATATCTACATCCACTATATCTATCCATCCATTTCAATTTCTGACATTCTATCCATTATAGGTTTCTATTTGTAGTATATAATGAAAAGCATTACGCTGAGTACCTGTACTCTCCATCAGTATAAAAACCAGTACTCTCCAGTTTATTCTATAATATTTTCCTCTTCTCACTGGCACAGCATAAAATCTAAGTATATTAGGCTTCAGTATTTACTTGTACCAAGCAGTGGTTTGGTGGGAACTTTGGTGGAGGTCTTGGCTACTGTATACGACTTTTTAGAATGCATGGATTCTACGAGAGAAAATGTAGATTCAAGTTCCCATTTGACCTATAGGAAAATGAACCTTAAGTTCATCCAGCTGTAAACGAGTTCCTAGTCAATGTGACTACGAAATCAAAGATAGAAGAACACATGCTAGTCACAATAATCTTTTAATGAATTGTAGACTAAAAACTGGTGTTCTCTAGTCTAAACTAAAATAAACTACTAGTGCTGGGACTACAAACTGATTCAGTACATGCCATAAACTGAAATTAACTGTGTCCCAACCTAAACAATTCCTGGTAAAAATGAATTCTCAATCTGTCTCAATGATGCAAAACTGAGGGATGATTTCAATTATTCTTGCTGGTCTGCAGTACAATTAATTTGTGATCTGTGTATAAGGTTTAGGTGTCAGCAGTATTATGTGCAATGTTCAGGATTAGGATATTCACCTTCCTAAATGACTCCATTATCTAATGACTCAGACAAATTTTTCACTGAAATCAAATAAGTCCCTCTATATGTGCCTGACTACTAAGCTTCTTTATGATTGATTCTAAATATATGTGGGAAATTCCTAGTTCATAAGCCAATCAAAATTAACTTTCTTCCTACCTGTATGAGTTGAACTAAGCTTATGAAAACTCCAAAAACTATTGGATAGAAAAAAAAAAAAAAAAAAAGTTTCTCGTGCTGTCAGTACATTTCTAATATTCTCTTGATGCCCTAGTAACTCTAAGGTGGACTGGTCAAACCTAGAATGATGTCAGGTAAAATCAGATTAACACCTTCAGAAGCCAGGGTACCCCAAGGCAAACGAGGCATATCAGTAAGCTGCACATATATGATAAAAAAAATCATAGATTTGTAATGTTGCTTTGATCTGTATCAAATCCTGTACCATCACCATTATAGCGAGTTATCTGAGATGAATACTACTAACGGAACTTAGACGTTTACAATAACTAATAATAGATTTGTGGCACTATTCATAGTCATATTTTTCCTTATGAGTGTTTGTTTATAAATGACTGTTGTATATTATACCCACTAAATGTGAAATCTTATACCAACATCACTCTTAGAAAGAGAGTTTGTCGTTCACTGCTATAAATACTTGTTACTGTCATGGTTACCTAATTGCAAATCAACTTATAAATTAATAAAAAGAGGCACTGGCACTGCATTCACAACTAAAAAAAAGTACATTCCACACAAAATGTTGCTCATTCTTCCATAACTCTGTTTGAAGCACGGAAATCCAGTTAGGAATAAAAGGATACTGCTTGTCTAGGAGGTTTGGACATATGGTCTTGCAATGAGCTTTGAATTTAAGGGTTCAAGCTAAAGTTAAAATGAAACAATAGTGGGGTGGAGACTAACAACAGTGTTTGAGATCCTCATCAGAGCCATCACTACAGTCTGATTCGGAGTCACACAGCCATCGGTCGGGGATACACTTGCCATCACCACATCGGAACTCAGTCTGCTTGCACGTCTTCTCTGAAACATAAAGTGTTCAGTGTTCACTGCTGTCTATAATGTGGTCAGTTACAAAATAACACAAATTATGAATGATGGCAGTCTTTTGCCTCTAACACTTATCAAAATTCATATAAAATCATACCCCTGTATAGGCTGATACAGAGAACTTTTCTATGGAATGATTTGTTTTTACCATAGATATAAGTATACCATGAATCTTTTTTAACTTTATAATAGTTCCTAAGAACTGATGCAAGACTCACAGTCAACAGGGTGCATAAAACATTAGGTAAGCTGTAGAATGTGTTCATAAGCTGCAAACAACAACAGCTTGCCATCTAGAGGAAAATTCAGTAACTGTATTACTTTCTGACATAAAAATAAATGAACATATTTACAGTGCTCACTAAAGCTACATATGAATCAAGTACAATATGCATGAATATATAAACAGTCACATTCTTCCCTAAAGATTCTCTTTGTAAATATTTGTTTTACTGCTTTTATATCATTAATAAAAACTCAGTCACTTATTACATAAATATCCTACAATCCTGTTTTAGAGTAAGAACATGCTATTTAAGGGTCCATAAGCATTTATAACAATTCATAGCATCCATTCATTTCAGGTACATTTACTTCTATTCAATCTCATATCCTTCCAGTTTGCTAAGAGGTATTACAGTAATTCTAACCTTGCTTTAATTCTTTGCTTTGGAGAGGTACCTGTCTCATGTAAACAACCATTATACTAGAGATTCCTATCTTAAAAACCACAGCATAGAGTCTTTTACCTATTCCCATGCTTACTAAATATTCTTCTCACTTTGCACTGTTATTCTATTCTATCTACACCATATCTGGTAAATCTACATGTAAAAGACTCATTCTGTGTAACTTAGATGATACCTATTCTTCCTCTATACACCATCATTTGCCCTTACTTCATACTGTAATATTATCTTGTCACCAACTTTACCTTTTCTAATTTTCCTCCCAATCTAAAGGGTCTTGAATTTCATTACAGCACTGTCCTCCAATAATTTGGGTCTTGGACACTCCTATTTACTCTAAAAAAGACTGCTTTTCTCCAATGCTTTTCATCTTTCCTATCTCTTCAGTACCTATTCCACTGTTTGGTATTTTCAAACTTTTCCACAGTTGTAGTCATCTAATGCATCAATCTCAGTGCAAAACTTGTAATCATCTCCAAAGTCACAGTTTACTGAAAGCTTTCCAAGGTTAGAAAAATTGTCTTCAGTTCTCTCTGTTCTCTCAAACACTCGTATTGCACCTTTGACAGGAGACTCAGCTTAACCATTTGCTCTGGTAAAAGATGGACATTTCTATCGACATCACTTGGTGGAACAACATCACCTGACAATCTAACCTAACCTGGAATGCTGGAAGTAGCACATGGAGCCTTCAACTTAAATATGACTGTCTCAGCTTTAGCATCACACAACCCACCTAGTTTGCAATATGTAACAAACTGTTACAAGACATGGTCCCTTCCCTTAAAGAGGTCAGCCCCTATTTCAAGGTCTAACTTAGAGCTTGAAACTAATTAGTGGCTCTCTAACAAATCAAGTTTCATAAAGCCTATATATCTCTGAAGACACACCATTTATCTTTTGACAACATTCATGCAAGGCCAGTACACACACACATACACACACACTGGACAAACTTCCTTCAACCCTAACTGCTGTGGACTTTGACTCTATATAAAACATTCATCATCATGACATTCAGTGTGAATATCTGTCTTCATTTGATGTCTCTTGTATTTAGGGATAAAGAATCTTTCCTCTCTAAATATCAGGCCAACTGTAACTGCCAATACATCTTTAACTTTCAAAAGGATGTTCATACTTGGAGGTAGCCTTTAATTCTGTTTAACATTCCTACTGAAAACCTTTCATGTACAGTCGGGACAGACCTTGGTTTCTGGTGAATGTCATGAATTCTATTACAATACAATGCTTGGTAGCTCCCTACATATATTCTCTCAGACTCATTGAACTTACCTTTCTTGTTAAATGGTAGCTATGCTTTACTAGGCACATATCTAGGATGTGCTCAAGGGGTAGGGGGGAGGCAAATTACGAATTTGCAAAGATAATGATGAAAAGCTCAAGACAAGAATGGTATGTAAAAAGGAACTGTATCTTAGAGATCTTAGGGCTTTCTGAGTTACCTGCATGTTAAGCTTAATTACTAATATCTGTAATATAACTATAAGACTGATTACACCTGTTGGAGTGAAGAAAGTTTATTACAAGACTGGCAACCATTTTCTAATAAAATTTAATATCTAATAAAATAAAGCAGCTGCTTATAACAATCAATGGAACTGTATTCAACGAAACAAATATAATTCTGTAGATAGAAAAATTGCATCATCATAAATTTATGTCAGTGTTTTAAGAAAATGGCATGGCTGTTTCATTAGTCACTACAACAGTTAGATATACATAATATACATAACTGTACATACTGTTAAGTCTACATACTATATAGATATGTTTTTTCTTTTATATGTTGAAGGCTTCGGTCATGGACAAAGTCCACATCAAGGCCAGGTTCTAATTGAAAAATAGAGAGGATTAAGAAACGGGAAAAAAAAGAAAAGGAAAGTATTTACGGATTTTTGAGAAAGTGGAAGACCTGCCTTTTGAAATGAACCAGGTCATAGTTACTGGGAACACATGAGAAGGTAGAGAGTTCCAAAGCTTCGACGTGTAGGGAAAGAAGCAGTTATCAAAACGGCACACCCATGAGTTGCTGATGGCCACAAATTCCTCATGTGACGCAGCAGCTTGCCGAGTATTGTGTGGTCTAGCTAGTGGTGGGAGCACACAAGCAGCCAGCTCTCGGGGGTAAAAGCCAAAAGGGAAAGTGAACCAGTGTTGCGGAGTAGGGCAACGGGTCAAGTTTGGAAAGTTAGCCTGGGACAGTTTATAAGTCTGACCGCTTTCGACTCAACTCTGTCAAGTAAGGAGACAGAGTTAGAACTACCCCAAATGTGAGAGCAGTACTCCATACAAGGACGAATCAATCCCATGTATAAACGGACCTACTGTTCTGAAGAGGCAGATTTAGCTATTCCAATAATGTGGGGTTTCCAAGAAAGAGTGGATGTAACAGTACAGGTTGCTGACAAAAAATCCGGCAACTTCGGGACCTCATGGTTGCCGGATTTTTTTTTTTTTTTTTTCTTTCAGGAAATTGAATGATCGAATCCTGACTCTATGTTGTATATATTGTAATAGAAAATGACTACAGTATTTTAAAGAAAGAAAATTATACACTAAATGAAAAGCATATGAAGCGCCATCAAAACATTACCGGCAACTCCAGAAAACAGTGGCGCGCCAACCCGGGAATCTTTAAACTGTGCTCACCATGCAGGTACACTCCTCACCCAGATTCCTGCCAGAAAACTGATGGAACCGGAATAAATATTGCCGGATTTTTAATTGGCAACCTGTAATACCAAGTATGTTCATTGAGTCAAGAGGTGGAATTACAGATCCGTCAAAGGAGATACGAGAGTTGTGAGGACCTTTCGATAGTGAGATAGGTAGAAATTGGGTCTTTGAGGCATTAAACTTAACTAGATTTTATGTACCCCACTGAGATATCCTGTCCAAGTCTGAGTTTATTGTGGAAGCTTTGACAAGGCGAGACGCATATCGAGTGAAAGAAGAGGGAGCAGAACTGAAAGATGTGGATGAATGCAGTGTTGAGTCATCAGCGTATGAGTGCATT
>JAYMFT010153452.1:0-12572 GCA_038088735.1 Panulirus argus
TCTCTCTCTCTCTCTCTCTCCATATATATATATATATATATATATACACACACAGTTCAAAAAAAATATCGTGAACTATTACCTGCAATGTTTGGTATCTTTTCGAGGTGACTAGATTTCCTAGAGAACTTCAGTATGAGGACTCTTTTCATGCTGATATCGATGAGACTTGAAATTCTGTTCGGGGTAATGAAGGCCTTTAATTAATCATTATATTTAAAGAAGATTATGTTATTTATTCCGTTCGTATTAATTGGGTATATATCGGCCAAGGGAAAAATGATTACATATTTTCCATGATTTTTTTCAAGTATAGATGTGTTCCATCATGTAGTATTACAGTTTTAAATGAAAATGTTTTGTTTGGGTTGAAAAATACCTTTGCAATCTTTGTAATTTTTCCGAGGTGACTAGATTTCCTTGACAACTTCAGTATAAGGAATATTTTTCATGCTGAATAGGAAACTAGGTTTGAAATACTGTTTGGAGGTCATTAAGGCCTGTAATTGATGGAATGCATTTTAAGAAGATTGTGTCATTTATTCGGTTCGCATTAACTGAATATATCTCGGCCGTGGGAAAAGATATTACATATTTTCCATTATTATTTCAAGTCCAGATTTGTTTCATCACGCAGCATTGCAGTTTTTAAAGAAAGATATTTTTGGACTAAAAATTATCCTAAAGTATTATCTTGCAATATTTGGAATTTTTCCTACGTAACTAGATTTCCTTGAAAACTTCAGTATAAGAACGATTTTACATGCATATCACGAATCTAGGCTTGAAATACTATTTTGGGGTCATTAAGGCCTGTGATTAATGATTACATTTTAAGAAGATTGTGTCCTGTATTTGCTTCGTATTAATGAGATATATTTCGGCCTGTGGAAGCATTATTAGATATTTTCCATGATTAATTTAACAATAGAAGCTGTTAATATTGTTATATGACATTTTTAAATGAAAAAATTTATTTTTACGCTGAAAAATATCCAAAAGTATTATTTTGCAATATTTGGAATTTTTCTTACGTTATTAGATTTCCTTTAAAACTTTAGTATAAGGATCATTGTTCATGTTGAATACGAATATGGGCTTGAAATACTGTTTTGGGATCATTAAGGCCTGTAATTAATGATCAAATTTTATTAATTTGTCATTTATTCCTTTTTTTCTAATCAGGTATATCTCGACCAATTGATTCATTATCAGATATTATCCATGATTATCTCAAGTATAGAAGCGCTTCATCATATTACAGATTTAAAAGAAAATAAATTTTGGGCCCAAAAATACCGTAAAACATAGCCTGTAATTTTTGGTATTTTCTCGAGGTGACTAGATTTCCTTGAAGACTTCAGTATAAGGATTATTTTTCATGCTGAATACGAAACTAAGCTTGAAATACTGTTTGGAGGTCATTAAGTCCTGTAATTAATGGATTACATTTTAAGAAGAGTTTATTATTTATTCTGTTCGCATTAACCGAGTATATCTCGGCCATGGTAAAAATTATTACATATTTTCCATTATTGTTTCAAGTATGGACTTGTTTCATCACATAGTATTGCAGTTTTAAAAAGAAAATGATTTTTAGGCTAGAAATTACCTTAATGTATTATCTTACAATATTTGGAATTTTTCCTAGGTAGCTAGATTTCCTTGAAAGCTTCAGTATAAGGACCATTTTACATGCTCATTATGAATCTGGGCTTGAAATACTGTTTTAAGGTCATTAAGGCTTTTAATTAATGATTACATTTTACTAAGATTGTGTTATTTAGTCGGTTCGTATTAATCGGGTTTATATTGGCTAAGGGAAAAGATATTAAATATTTTACATAATTATTTCAAGTATGCAGGTCTTTCAATATATAATATTACAGTTATAAAGGAAAAGAGGTTTTGGGCTAAAGAATACAGTGAACTATTTCCTGCAATGTTTAGTATCTTTCCGAGGTGACTAGATTTCCTTGAAAACTTCAGTATAAGGACTATTTTTCATGCTGAATACGATGATGGGTTTTTGAAATACTGACAGCGACGCTAAGCACATCTGTTTACACAAAATCGAAGCCATTTGGATTAAAAAAGCTGCATATGGCTATATTGCAGAAAATAGATTTTTTCAAGTATCTTAGATATTTCTAGCAAGTTACGCTTTAAAATTATGTGATCTCCTTAGGGAGCATTCTCGTATACGGGTGAGGATGACTTAAAGTCAGTTCATCCCCTTGAGATATCTTTTTTTTTATTTCAATAAACGTATCAATTTGTCAGTTATAGAATGGTTTGAGATACTGTCAGGGAGATCCTAGTCTTGCACTTTTGTGCTGAGTTAATATGGCTCCCTTGAGCATGTGTCGAAGAGCTTGGTGTACAAAAGACCTTATTATAGAAAGATGACGGTGTATTAGGTATTGATGCTCTCCTCAGCTATGTATATGAATATTCCTGGAGCTCCCGAAGACCTGGGTTGGGAGTCATCTCCGTGGCCATTTTCAAGCGAACGCTTCGAATCGACTTCGAAAGATAGCAAACCATCACTGAATCCTGTATGGAAAATCCTTGCCTCAGTTTTAAACCTTTTGCTCAACGAGGCTTCGAAAATGTATTGACTCGCACCTAGGAAATGTATTGACTCGCGTCTCAAAGTATTTATTAAACTGTCGCGTCATAAATTTTCAATTGTGAGGTGGGATTCATCTTTCGTTGGACGTTGGGAATATTTTGGGTATTTTGTAATCTCCCAACACCTTATTGGAGGTGAACAGTGGATATATATATATATATATATATATATATATATATAAGCATTTGATAAACTAGTAGAATAGTTTGACTCAGAAGCCAACGACTGGACCCCGTTCTCTTGGGGGTAGAATGTCCCTGTCTGTACCCAGTGTGTACGAAACGTTGAAGCTTGTGTATTGTGGCTGATCATCTGTTTGCAATGGATTTGGTGAACTGATGTGACTCGAGTGTGGCTACACAATGGAAGGATTTTCGCTCCCAATATGGAAACAAGATTTCCTGTTTCAGGGAGATACAGTACAGTATATTTTGTACCGGTCTTTGTATGTGTGTGTGTGCGTATGTCGTTGGGGAGCAGGTACTCCTGAGGCGAGGAATTATGTTTAACCTTGGCAATTGCAATAGAATGATTATGTTTACTTGCACAAGTGCAAGGAATGGGTGTTGGCAGTTGCACGCTGCCCCTTGCGTTGGTCACAGCTCAGACGCTTCTGTTCTGTTTTTGGTAGTTGTTTGACTGATGATAGAAGTCGAAAGAAATAAAGTATTGAAAGAATTGAAAGAATTGGTAACACCGCCAGCATTTGGATGGTAACACCACTGGCTTGGGTGACGGATGAAGAGTCGTAAATGGCCGGTGGATGATTGATCCTGTGAGTGTTGAGGGGTGGCTAGGACAGGTAGTGTATGGTCCCATCTGGCCCCGGGGCCACAGATGGCGCCCATGTTCCTTATATGGCGGCCTCATGCAGTCGCTCGCCCGGACGTAATGAGCCACTAGAGGCGCCAACGCTGCCCGCCCCAGCCACAATTTTAACTGGCCTCAGATGCATTTCTTTTTTCACTGGCTCTTACGACTGTCTCGCCTCGGTCATATGTCGTCCACTGTAGGCCAACATGTGTATTTTCTCGTAGCAGAGGCACGAGGCGAGTCGTGTGTAGGTATCGTAGGCGAAACTTGGGCAACAAAAGTCTGATTGTTTTCGTTCAGTCGAGAGGGCAGACGCGCAAGAGCGCTAGCCTAGCCAATAGCATGGAGGTGGCGGGGCCAAGAGTTACTCTGATTGTCAGGGTCAGCGCGCCTTAGTGTGACTTGCAGGTTCATGTGGCACGTACCAAGCCTTGCCCTCCCGCTCTCACAAGGGATATTGACAGTTCAGCGGCGGGCGATAGCGTACCGGGGGGGTGGTGTGGCGCAGAAGGCAATGGAGTGAGGGGGCGGGTGAGCCTTCTCCATGAGGAATTCTGGTGGTTGTATGTCAGGTAGTGGGAGATGTGGAGGTAGGCTGGCCACGTCGCTATGGCAGGCCACCTCAGGAGGAGTGGTTCCCGCTACGCCGGCGGAGGAGCTGCCCGCGCCGCCGCCGTCGCCCGCAAACAGAGCGTCAGGAAGAGCATTAAGGAAATCAACGCCTTCCGCTACTCCAACTTCGTCGATCTCATCTACTTCGCCTCCAAGAAGTACGTAGGGCTCGTGCTGCATGCTGTGAAATCCTCCGGAAACTATGATTTCCATCAAGACAAAAGTATTTCGAGATTTTTTTTTAAGCCTGTGATATTGCTGTCATGGAGAGGAAAGGCTATAGTTAAATGAACCAGCCGTGCAGTCAAGGTTAATGGCATTCCTGCATCGTCTTCGTCTCTGTTAACCGTAACTCGAGTGATTAGGGAGCATCGCTGGCTACAGACTAGATACCTCCATACATGTTAATCCAACCCCCGGACTGTGGTTGAGCGTAGATGTTTACGTGATGTGTATCCTGAGTCAATTGCGTTAGGTGTTGGTGCATCGGAAGGAAAAAAAATTATTATTATTATTATTATTATTATTATTACTACAACCATAGGGATGAAAATCTACTCAAGTGCTTGTGTGATGTGGCTCACATTAAGGTTTGTCTGCGAGTTGTGCACACGTTGAAGTGTACTGTCTGAGCATACGTTGTGATGAGTGCTTCCTTGTACTTCCTATGTGCTGTGAAAATTATTTGGAAGAGGCAGGTTAACTTTGATAAAGGTGTATATCATAATTAACAAAACTTAACTTCCCCTCTCACTTCACGTACTATCCCAGCTGTGACGTATCTCCCAACCTTAAACCTATACACACCTAACCTAACCTAACCTAGACGGTTCACTGTCTTGCCTATATTACTGTGCTTCACTGTCTCAAACAGTGATCCGCCTCCGTGGCAATCAAGTGTAGTGCTTCCCCTGTACGAACCCTGGTCCCAGTCTCTCCCACTGTGCCGTCCTCCAGTTCACGTATCAATAGTCTTTCCACTGTTTTCTCATCATAGTGTTCTATCCCCAAGTGGTAACCTTAGTGGTTAAGAGGTCTTTTCATCAGTATTCTTGGCGCGTCTCTCCTGCGGTCTGTGAGTTAACTGTGTTATTGCTCATTATAAACGCAGAACCCAGCGTCTTCCCCATGTAGTAACGCTGGCCCTATTACCTTGTCAGTAACGTGGCGTTTACCCAAGATGTCCATATTATTAACCAAGGCCACAGTTATCTTGCCGATAATGAGGTAATCTCGCAGTGTTAACAACCATGACCCCCAGTATCTCACCAATAATAACCCTTACTCTGTTATCTCGGATGATAAGGCGTTTCCGGTACTGAGTTTGACCCGGTACCGTCAAGAATATGGCATATCCCGTGTTAACTCTGACCCCAGTATCTCCCTAGTGCCAGCTCTGACCCCAATATCTCCCTTGTGTTAACCCTGACCCCCCAGTATGTCCCTAGTGTTAACCGTGACCCCAGTATCTCCCTAGCGTTAAATCTGACCCCAGTATCTCCTTACTGTTAACACTAACCCTAGGATCTCCCTAGTGTTAACCCTGATCCCAGTATCTCCCCAGTGTTAACCCTGACCCCAGTACCATCCTAGTGTCAAGCCTGACACCAGTATCTCCCTAGTGTTGACCCAAACCCCCAGTATCTCCCCACTGTTAACCCTGACCTCATTATCTCCCCAGTGTAAACCCTGACCCCAGTATCTCCCCAGTGTTAACCCTGACCCCAGTACCATCCTAGTGTTAACCGTGACCCCAGTATCTCCCTAGTGTTAACCCTGACCCCAGTATCTCCCTAGTGTTAACCCTGACCCCAGTATCTCTCTAGTGTTAATCCTGACCCCCAATATCTCCCTAGTGTAAACCATGACCCTGGTTTAACTGATAATGAGGCATCTCTCCAGTGTTAACGTTGACTTCAGTATAACAGACGTCTCCCCAGTGTTAACCCTGTCCCCAGTACCTCCCCAGTAGTCTGGCATCTCCCAGTTATTAACTCTGACCCCAGTATGTCATGTAGTTAGGCAGCAGCTTTCTGGTATTAAGTATTTAAGCACCACTACGATTTTAAGCCATAGATTGACAGGGAGTTTTACCCCTCTTGGCACTTAGTAATTTCCCATAGTCATCTTTTTTGTGCATTAAGCACCCAAAACAATATACGTAGGTAACTAGTACAATGCCCAGTGTTGGTTCTCCCTTACATAATGGCTAGGAATAGGATGTGTTATGCCTGGTATTGTAGGCTGTGTCATATCTGGTATTAACTCAACCCTCTGTGTGTTTGCGTTCTTACAGTGAGGTATGCAAGGCGCTGAACAAGACGAGAGGGCTGTACCAGCGTTGGGGTGAGCTGCAGGAGGAGGGCGCCATCGTGACCAGCAAGGAAGAGTTGGACTGGACCAACACAGAGCTACGCAACGCCCTCAGGTCCATTGAGTGGGATCTAGAGGACTTGGAGGAGACCATAGATATCCTTTTACAAATGATTTTGATATATGTTTTGAGTAATTTCGTAGTTTTTTGTGGGTGGGGAAGATAATCACTGGGGGCCATATGGAATTGTTTTAAACTGCTCTGTTGTGTCGATGATTGGTGGAAAAGAGACTTGAAAGTGGAGGGGGAGATACCGGAAAAGAAGAGGGGTATATGGGTGGATCTACCCATATTCCGGGTACCCAGGCAAGATGGCAGCGTAAGTGTTTACAAAAACTCTTCATCCGGCTGTGGCCGGCCTCCCACCGCCAAAGCGTCCAACGGTGAGTACCCGCCACGTTCTTTGTTTATCTTCTTTGAGAGGTCACAAGGACCACTCGCCCTGATTATGCCGTCCTCGCGTGCCCATCCTGGCTTCATTGTACTCATGAAGTAGCACAGTTTACGACTCGTGCGTGTGGATTTCTCTGTGATAGGGACTGCCTTAAACCTTAATGTTGCGTAAAAGAGAAAAATGTAGTTGCCATTACCACGATAGGTTTAATGTCGGAACGCAGTGTGGTTTCGCGAAGTAAGACTGTCCACATTTCTCAGGAAATTGTAGGAATTTTAACAGAATCATGCAACGTTTATCAGTAGTACTTGAATGTGTTGTTGCTTGATTCGCTACGTCACTAGCTGGCACGGGCCATTTGAAGTCCTGCAATGGACTGTCCTCAAATCTTTGTAGATGTTTGTGTTGGAACGCCATCATGGCGGGTGTGTGGGTTTGTCAGACATGCTTGAAAGAACCAGTGACTCAGTTCTCATCGGTAGAATAGGCATCGCACGAATGTATGGTTTATTTTCATAGGTTGGATATTTTTCGACATCTGCGTCTCTTCCACCTCCGTGATAACTGGTATTTCCTTCTCTACGGTGTCTTTACTCCCTCCCTTTTGTATAAATACTTTATTTTCTTTTTATGTCTTATTCTCTCCATCTCTATAATCCTCTTTCGTCGCTTCCTTGGCTGATATTATCATGCGTTCTCCCTTGTTGTATCTATGTATTTTCGTCGATATGTTCACTCTTCTGTCCGTCTCATTTATCTTCCCCTTTTAACATATATTTTATACGTTTCGCCACGCGTCTCCATCCCATTACCTGACGCCGTGCCTCTCCCCACCCTCTCCTTGCCTCCAGTGGACAAGTTGAAGGGATTGGAGGCCCTCAAAGCCAGGCAAGCATGCGGGCCTTGAGCGTACCAGAGTCCGGACAGATCCGCCACATCTTCACCCAAACCAAACAAATAATTTTTCATCCACTCCTGCGCATCACCTGGTAGTACTTGTCCCGAATTTCTTGTGATTCCTTTCATAAACAGATAAGAGAATCCCGCTCGAGGAGCTCAGTAAGATACGTTGCGGCTCGAGGGGCTTCGCGTGATCCCGGATGAAAACGTAGAACGAACTGGCAAATTCGCCTCGACTACGAGATCATGAGATGTAATGGTCGAACGTGCGCGGCAAGAGCCTGCCCCCTCCACAGTTTACCCCCACCTCCCCACACCCCACACTGCTCACCTCCTCCTCAGGCCACACCCACTTACCCTTGCCTCCACCAATCCTGTTGGCCTGCACACTCGAAGTATCATTTTTTGTGTGTGTTTGTTAGCTGAGGCGGCACGGGCAGGTGAGGTCTTAATCAAGGCCATCCCATTAACGATATACATACATATATATATATACCCTAGCCTGAACCAGGTACCCATTTTATGGACCAACCCCTAGGGATGGATGAACACCTGGGTTGACTGTGGACCGACTGCCGTAACCAGGATTCGAACCTATTCGCTCGACCCTGGGCGGCCGGCCCGTGAATGCGTCATGGTCAGGAACGCTAACCGCTACACCACTGGGGTCCAATGCAGTAGATTACTGTCAATAAGGATTTGATGCTTATTTCTGCCAGTCAGGTAATGCATGATGCGGTTATTCATTTCGGATATTCAATTACTGCCTTTTTCTCTTCCAAGTCATAACTGTTAGTAGCAGTAAGCTTACAAGGGACAAAGTGATTGTTAGACTGTGCTTACAGATTGGTAAATCGATATCAGTATCGAAAAAAAATTCAGAATTTTAGACTGGTATTCAAGACGAGATTGTAAATTGATTTATGAGTTCCAATTGACTTGCAAAACGGAAATGAGGAAAATGACATAGGTGCAGTGGTCTCCAACGACTTAGGTGCAATGATCTCCAGTGACTTATACAGCCTAGGTGCAATGATCTCCAGTGACTTATACAGCCTAGTTAGACTTAGGTGCAATGATCTCCAGTGACTTATACAGCCTAGTGTACAGAGTAGACTTTTTACGTGCAATGAT
Organism: Panulirus argus; assembly: GCA_038088735.1. Classification (NCBI taxonomy): domain Eukaryota; kingdom Metazoa; phylum Arthropoda; class Malacostraca; order Decapoda; family Palinuridae; genus Panulirus; species Panulirus argus. The sequence goes on from JAYMFT010153452.1 coordinate 8,863, forward strand.
ATCCTGTGACTTATACTGACTAGTAGGTGAACAATCTCCGATAGCCTACTGTCTAGGAAATAGTGCAGAGAAGCATTAAAAGGCAAACAAACTCTAGGGATGGTAGGTAAGGTATTCTTGGAAACTCATCCTCACTGGCGCGTCCAGTTTTTGTCACCTGACAACCGAGCGAGTCAGCAGCCAGTTACCAAGGTGATTCCCTCACTGAGACAAAACGTATGACGACTGTACACGTAAGTAGCCTTTAAAAGAGAAGGTTAAGAGACGATTTTTGGATAATCCGTAAGAAGTAATTAGGGCTAAATTTGTCTAATTGCTCTTCTAGAAGTGGATACAAACTCTTGGGAAAAACTTTTGACTTTGAATGAGCTGAATTACTTGTTCAGTTGGATTTTTTTTTTTTAACATGTGGAATGTTGCGCAGATAGATTACGGTAGACAAGTGAATTAGGAATATGTTGGTAGCCACAGGGAAAATGGAACATTAAGGTACGATTACTTTATTGATACTTAACTCCTTCAGGGATACAGACATAATGACCGTCTGTGTATGCCTGGTGATATGTATTATCATGTTCCATTTTCCTTGTGGATGGATACCAGCGTATGAAATGTTAGTCGAGGTAGAGAAGTCGAGAGCAACACCAAAGATAGGCGTGTGAATAGATTTGACAAATGCTTTGCTTTAGCTGTATATGAAGCTGATGTTTATATCTCTTGAGGTCCTTTGTTAATTCAGTCTCGAAGAACACTGTAGTCGGTTGCTGTAGTGATGATAGTAATAATAATTGGAATCTGGTGTGTTCGTATATTTCTTCTAGTTAATGGATAATTCTCATTTACTCCGGCTCAAGTTGAACGGGTATGAGTATCGGGAATAGCTGATAATTTGCCATAGTTGCTGGTATGTTTTTTAAGAAGTTTATCATTTTATAAAGTCGGATGATTGATACTGGTATACGTAATTATGAGTTAAACATCCCAGAATTCAAATTTAAGTAGAATTATTGATGCTAATTATTGAGACAATCCGCCCAGTATATTTTGCCTCCTCTATAAAACACTACAGGAAAATTTAATGTTAATCTAAATAGCAAAGATGAAAGGACTCGAATGTATTGTATTTTATTGAACAGTATTGGTGTGCATTTGACTCATTTCTGATCTTCCCTCTGCTGGAAGAGAGGGAAGTGTGGCCATCGGCAACTCAAGGATGGGCCGTTTTGATAACTGCTTCTTTCCTTACACGTCGAAGCTTTGGAACTCTCTTCCTTCTCATGTCTTTCCCAATAACCATGACCTGGCTCATTTCAAAAGCCAGGTCTTTCGCTTTCTCAAAAATTCGTAAATACTTTCCCTATCTTTTTTCCCCCCGTTTCTTAATTCTCTCAATTTTTCAGTTAAGGCCCAGCCTTGATGTGGACTTTGGTCCGTGCTGGAGCCTTCAACTTAAAAAAGAAAAGATACTACTTCGTTCTTTTTTGACAGTCTTCATCCACACAGTTTCATGGAAACATGCAACTGAGAAGGTTATATTGTGTAATTGCGCGTATGAAATCGATTGTAGTATACGTAGATAAGTCATGCTGTGTTATTTTGCGCATAGACTAGGCTGTGTGGTATACTGCTGTACATAATTAATGTCCGGCCGTTAACAGCTCAAGTCTGGACTGTTTTGTTGATGCATCTCTCCGTACGCCTCTTACTTTTGGAATCCCATCTCACGTCTTTCCTAATATAACTATGACCTAGCCCTATTTAAAAGGTGTGGGCTTTTTTTTTTTTCCATTCTTTCCGAAATTCTTAAATGAATATTTTTTTCCTCCTCGTATTTCTCTCCTCCCTCATTAGTGCTCTCCACATTTTAATTAAGGCCTGGCCTCGAAGGGGACTTTGTCCGTGACTGGAACCACCAGAATAAAGGGGAAAGAAAACGCATTTGACGTAGGTCGTGGTGTGTATCATCCTGCACTTAAAGCTGGTTATATTCTTAATCATCCTTCGCCTGAATCATCCTAACTACTCCTGTTGGCGCTGTGCTCGTGTTTACGGGGTCATAGTTGAACTCCATTCTGCCTCTGTGGGGGGGTCAGCACGTTGATATTTAACCCCTTATTAACCCTCAGTGAAGTACAGACGCGAACGTTCGTTCCTCTGCTGGTGATTCGTTCAAGCAATCACGGTACATGACTGTAGATTCCTGTGTCCGTAGTGGCGGTCATAGTGCCTCACCGCTTGAGCCTTGAGCGCGATGGAACGACCCTTGAGATTTGACGGTACGACCCTTAAACGCGACGGTACGACCCTTGAACTCGACGGTACGACCCTTGAACTCGACGGTACGACCCTTGAGCTTTGACGGTACGACCCTTGAGCTTTGACGGTACGACCCTTGAACTCGACGATACGACCCTTGAGCTCGACGAATCGACCCTTAAGCACGATGCTCCATCCTTTAACCCGAGACTTTAAGGGCCTGGTCGTCATTTATAAGGGTTGTACCCTCGTGTCTCCAACGATCACACCTTCGTGCTAAAGAGTCGTATAGTCTAGCAGTTGTCTCACACACACATTCTCCTGTATTTGTACTCATACTTCCGTGCATATCGTAATGGCCCTGCTGGTTAGCAGTGTTCATGAGAAAGATGTCATGTATGTGTAGTCACACTCGGACACACTGCTGAGTGTCAGCTTGGACCGTGTATTATTGCGGTGTGCCGTCAAGTGTGGATGAGGATGGTACCTGATGCGCCTACAGTATGGTTCCCTTATCTCGGACGCGTGATAAGGGCAGGTCGGAGACCCTGTTATGGCGCCCTCGACGCTATCCCGAGGAGATTATGCGCCGTAGTTTGTTCTCGGTGCTACCGGAAACAGTTTTACTGGTCAGTTACCTAGGCGAGGGCAGGAGTGGTATTGGTTAATGTTTTTTTGACTGGAGTGCAGTTGCCATCGGGCTGCTCAAGGGTGTGCCGTTTTGATACCTGCTTCTTTCCCTTCGCGTCGAAGCTTTGGAACTCTCTACCTTCTCATGTCTTTCCCAATTACTATGACCGGGCTCATTTTCAAGAGACAGGTCTTTCACTTTCTCAAAAATTCATAAATGCTTTCACTTGTCTATTTTCTTTTTCCGTTCCTTAATTCTCTCAGTATTCCAATTAGGGCCAGGCCTTGATGTAGACTTTTGTCCGTGACTGGAGCTTTCAACATAGATAGAATGCTTAATATATGTAGAAAAATCAGCTGCAATATAGATAGAAGGGGTTGTTAGGTTAGGGTATTAGGTTCGGACGAGTTTGGGTGGGGTGGATGCGGTTGTGGTGGCCAATATGCGCTTCAGGGACGGACGAGAGATCAGATGGCAGTGGGGGGTGACTGAGGTGAGGATTCCTGCAGTATAACTTCCTCCCGGAGTGTTGCATGAGATCCTGCTGAAGGCTAGAGAGGGTCTGGAGGCTAAGGGGTTCACAGAGACAGGTTCATAACCCATTGTTGCCGCTGTTGCCAAAAGGTTCTGATTGTTTTCGTCACGCCTTTTGGCGCCAAGATCTCTTGATAATGGTACTACGATGTGGGTTGTTAAGATAAGGTTAGGATTGTCTTCAGCAACGTAAAAAAACCTTTGATGTTATTATCATTATTATTATTATTATTATTATTATTATTATTATTATTATTATTATTATTATAATTACTATTATTATTATTAT
>JAYMFT010153463.1:0-12572 GCA_038088735.1 Panulirus argus
CTCTCTCTCTCTCTCTCTCTCTCTCTCTCTCTCTCTCTCTCTCTCTCTCTCTCTCTCTCTCTCTCTCTCTCTTCAGCCCTGCCTACCCTGCAGGTTCTCTTCATAAAGTCCTCTCGCAAGTCGGTAGGTCCTCTCGTAAGTAGGAAGGTCCTCTCGCAGTAAGACACTAGGTCTCCTGGGCCACTTCGTTGGCTCCTCCCTCAGGTTCCAGCGTCGTCGTCGTCATCATCATCACCATCACCCTATCTTCACCCCTCCGTTATCTCCCCCCCCCCCACCTTGCTGCCCAGCATCATAAACGCCCACAGTCTCCCCAACACCAACACCGCTACTGCCATTATCACCATCATCGCCCTCCCTCCCTCCCTCCCTTCCTTTATTACACGCTGTCTTCCATTAGTCGGTTCTCTTATTATTTTTCTTACGCTGAGTATGATCCACACACACACACACACACACACACACACACACACACACACACACACATAGTGGGGGGTATACGTAGGTAATGTAGAGTATGCAAGGTCGCGGTCAGGTCAGGTCAGAGGTCAAGCCGTCATGCCCAGGAGTCGTGCAGTCCTGCTTAGGAAGGGAGTCCCGTCGTCCTCAGAGGGGTGGTACCGTTCTCACATTGGTCGTACCATTGGGCTCCAGGAGTCGTATAGTCGTCCTCAGGTCGTCTTTACCGTCCTGAGCAAGAGGCTTAGTAAAGAAAAAAGTGACAGTAATGCTTTAAGGTGTTGGCAGGTCCCGTCGATACGTGCGAGAAGCCCGTAAAAAGCGAGGGGTAAACACGACCATAACTCCAAGATGGTGCCTGAGCCTGCCTGGCTCTTACGACCTTTCGTGCTGAGGTCTTTGAGTCGTCATTTTTCGCCCCCAAAAATGTCAGTTGAATTTGAACGCCCGTTTACGACGTTGGTTATGAAGGGGGTTACTGGATATCTATCACCCGTCTATCTCGTCTATTTTGTCCGCGTCTTATCTATCTGTGGTGAGCGCCACGCGCGCTTACCACCCCCTCCCACCCCCTTCTTCGTGGCCAGTGCCTTGTCGTGGATAGACTCTGACTCTCTCTCTCTCTCTCTCTCTCTCTCTCTCTCTCTCTCTCTCTCTCTCTCTCTCTCTCTCTCCCCCAGAGGGGCGTCACGTCGGCACCTTTTTTCTGGCGCCTCTTCCCATAGGTCTAGTCGGATGCGGCATTCATAATCTAGGGCCATAGACGAGAGGCCCTACACACACAAACACACTCACTCACACGTTGACTCACACGTTCATGGCCATATATGTACGTACATACGTACATGCACGCACAAACAAACCCACACACACGCGTATCTACACGCGTACACATATCCACACACACACACACACACACACACACGGGCTCCCTCTCTGTGCGAGAGCCGCGTACCTGATGTATATGCCTGAGTTGATGCTCTACCTTCCACCTAACACACACACACACGTCTCCTCCCCGTGCCATAAAGCCCGTAACGCATCCCACAGGACCTGACCCCCTCGGAGATCTCCTCCTCCCCTCCTGTCCCATCTCACTCCTCTCCCCTCCCCTCCTGTCCCATCTCACTCTCCCCTCCCCTCTTTCTACTCCTCTTCCTCAACACCCCGAGAGAGGGCTTTTAAATCTCACCTGCCTCTCTCTATCACCTCATCCTCCCCCCCCCCCAACTTACACACTCTTGTGTTTTGTGGCCTCTCTCTCTCTCTCTCTCTCTCTCTCTCTCTCTCTCTCTCTATGACACACACACACACCTATGCAGAATTACTTGCATGTCATGAAAACAAAACAAAAGATATGAAGTTACAGTGCTCACGCAGTTGATAATTTCCAATGTGGTTTTTGATTGCTGATTATTATTTTTTCAATCGTTTTTGGCCACAGTGCGTGACGATTTCGTCGGCCACTCTTGCCCGTGCTGTGGGCGGTGTCGCACAAGGGAATATACGGTGCACGACAGGTCTAGGGACTAAGCCTCTAAGATGGAGTTTACACAAGTTGCCCGATTGATCTATTGACGGTAGGCCAAGTCGGAGAACTTTTTCAAGTATATGGGGGCAAATGTAGGGTACTTTTTCGAGTATCAGGAGCAATGCTAGGATACTTTTGAAGTACGCAGGGCAAAGTTAGGATACTTCTCAGGTGTCTGAGGCAAAGGTAGCTTACTTTCCAAGTATCTGGAGCAAAGTCAGTATAATTTTCAATCATCTATGGCGAACCATCTTTATGTATGAAATGCCTACAAGCGTCTTTTTTAAAATATGGCTGAAGTTATGTCAAGTAACTAATTTTCAAGCTGTCATGTACAACATAGCGTTGCAAGGGTGCGTGAGAGTGATAGAGATGGCTGTGTTTACATCCCCATCGGCAGGAGGGGCGAACTGCCTTGAGTATCTTTAGCCCAGTTCGAGGCGTCTGCTCTGATCCTGTTTAGCGGTGGGGGTTCCTTCCTCTCGCTCGATTGACGGTGTGGGGGTAGGTTCCTCGGCTGGTGTCGGCATCCATTCGTCTCGAGTGCAAAGCATTCTGGTCAGTTTCCTTCTTGGTGATGCGTGACACACCAGAGTTGATTTTGCTGCGTTTGACGAGGAGTCCTGTGGTTTACTCAGCCAGCTGCCTCGTGTTCTTATGAACCTGGGATTTGTAGTGGCAATAGAAAAATGGTTGAAATAGAGAAGGACTGCAATAGAAAATACTTGTATGCGTATGTGTGTGATTAGCTATTGTGTGTGTGTGTGTGTGTGTGTGTTTGTAATTTGAATTCATCATCAGTAAGATGCCACGGTAAGCTGCAAGAGGTCACGTAATTTGACCTCCGAGAAATTCCAGAATCATTGTTAATTATTTTTATAGCGAGAGAGCGTCGACGGCGAAAATATAGAATAACGAACCCGTCTATATAGAGTTGTTGTGTCGTATCGTAAGGTCAGAGCCAAAAAGGGTCTGGGGAAAAAATATAGACGGATGTTGTGTGTCCTTTAGTCAACGCACTCCTCACTCCTCCATGGCGTGAGTGCGTGGTTAGGGCGCACCAGTCACTCGCACTTTAAAAGTCTGTTCCTGTTGATGGTCGTCCGGGAGTTCCCTTCCACAACACACGGGCGAAAATCACGAGGGCAAACTACCTCTTACAGGCTATGTATGTGGGCCTGGCTTTTGAACGCTGAGCGTTTCCATACATTTTTCGGGTTCCAGTTCACAGTCTGGAAGGCGTCGTTGATGCTCTAGCGAGGACCCGAGTGTCAGAAAGAGAAGGCCAAATGTAGAGGTCTGTTAGCAGGGAGCTGCATGCCTCTCGAGTCGTCCGTGCTCTGAAAGCCTCGTTCTACAGGGGAGTGTACCTTTTCTTTTCTGCATCAGAAGCAGTTGCAATCTTTTGCTTGTAAAAGTGAAATGCAGATTTGGGAGATGGTATTACTTTTACGTTTGTTGATTCACACACTCCTGAAAAATCCGTTTACCCCAAGGTGATGACCCGTCCCATTCATGATTTTTATTTTATCATTATTATTATTGTTATTATTATTATTATTATTATTATTATTATTATTATTATCATTATTATTTATCGATGTAGTTTACAAGCCATCTTTTGCTGAAGGGTCACAGGGTAAGCACTTGGACACAAGACACGCGACGTTGCCTTTACAGATTTTCCCCTTCTGGTTGCCTTGGGGAATGAGACTCACGATGGCCGGGTCTAGTTGGCCCCGATTTGATTAATCACGCTCGTTACTTAAAGACCTTTCGATTTTCTGAGCTTTAGAATTATTCCCAGACCAGGACACATGACAGTGGGCGTGTTCACCAAATTTCAGAAATCTTACCACCGTTCAATCTCAAGTTATGGCCTGAAGATACAAACGGCGCAGCTCTGACCTCTGCCGCCGCCTCTTGAACCACAGGCGCAAGATGGAATCCTGGACGCTAAAATCAAATATTGGTGCGCTCGTGAAATTCGGTGTGCAAGTCCGTTTTTACATATCCTGATCGGGGATTGATTTGGAAAAAGAAAATATCATGCGATGTTGGGTAATTGATTATATACATTACGAGCCGTCAGACCCGACCCATGTGGGCGTCACTAGGAACACACACAATTAAAAACACGTTCAATTTAGTAATAGATTAGAGAACTCGTTCACCGTATCAGAATCACTTTTACCAGCGCGAGGGTGTCGGATGTTTTATATTGCAGAATGTAAAACATCTTTCACAGCCGACAGACCCCGGGGATAAAGACGTTGGAGTTGATTTATTAATCCCTTTGGTTTAGTTCACGGTTTCCAGTCTTCAATTTTCCAGAATTCTGCAATTTTGTATCTCAACCATCCATATTTTACGTTAGATCGTATGAATCGGGTGTTTCCGCTGTCTCGGTTGTTAGGGTATGATCTACCGTGGGGAAATGCCTTCCTTGCCTTAGCGCTAAGTGGCTACCTCGCAGTTCCCCTTCAGAGGAGTGACTCAAGGTCTTCTCTCTGGCGGTGACGGGTGTTCAGATTTCTCTCCACCGCAGGAAGGTTTCCCTTCCTGATGGGGGAGCTCGCGCTGGGGGCAGAGTTCACCTGGTGTGGCTCACAGTACCAGCGTCTTGTGTTCGACCACTTCACGGCACCATGAGGGAGGAGGGGGTTCACTCTGACCTCCGACAGGAACGCGGTGTGAGGGAGACCACTCCTTTCTCTGTTGTCACTCAGGCCATCATCCTCCCTCTTCGTTACTCGGACCACCGCCAACACCACCACTCCCTGAGGTCACGCACTCCACCCACCCACCACAACCACCACCTTGTAGCCTCACTCTCACCACCACCATCACCATTATCACCACCGCTACCACACCGACTTGACGTGACATCGACCGTTCACTCAGCCTGCCTCCGTCACCAAGGCGTCATTCCATCGTATCCTCCTGGTCGTTACTCCACCGCCACCACTCCCACCGCAGCAGCAGCAGCAGCAGCGTACGTCCCTCACCACATCATTTCCTGCGCGCGTCGTGATACTGATTACATTACGTCGTCTAGAGGCTTGATTCAATTCCTGGGTGCCGAAGGCTCCTCCGGTACTGGGGTTGCCTCTCTCTCTCTCTCTCTCTCTCTCTCTCTCTCTCTCTCTCTCTCTCTCTCTCTCTCTCGATTTTGGCTGGAGCTTCGCCCTTCCAGTTCCTCTCGCCTTCTGTTGCCATCAATTATTCCCATTGTCGTCTGCCTCCCCCGCCGCCGCTGCTCCCCCCATCCCCACTGTGGCGTCCACCTTGGTGGTGTCCGGCTCTTATATAGCCCACCTCCCCACAGGATAGTCTGGTAGTCCCTGGCTACCTCCCCACACATAGTCCTGTAGTCCCAGACCTCCACCCCCCCCCACCCTAGAGATATTCTTGTGGTCCCTGACCCCTTCCCCAGAGACAGTATGGCAGCTCCCTAGCTGACCTCCCCACACACAGTCCGGTAGTCTCTATACCGCCTTGCCTCATATTGTCTTCTTGCACTCTCCGTTTGTCCCTGTGTGTGTGTGTGTGTGTTTCCTCCCCCCTGCTACTGCTCCGTAGTGGCAGCTCTTCGTCGCTTCGACAGGGCAGAAAACCTTCACCAGAAAGAGTGCTGCTACTGCTGCCACTGCCCCCCCCCATTCCCCCTTCCCCAGGGAAAACTCTCGTCTCCCAAAGGAAAAGATGAGAGAAGAAAAAAAGGGGGGTGCCTCTGTCGGCCTCGCCCCATCCACATATATATCCCTCGGCCGTCTCTCTACGTGATCCTCATAGCTGAAGGTTGCAGCATCATTTTGGCTCGCGGGGCATTTTGTGGCGAGTGGCGGCTTTATGGTTTGATATCAGAATTACCAAGAGGTTCACGGGATATATATATATATATATATATATATATATATATATAGTTACGTTGCTCTTTGTCATATTGGCCTGTAGGTTCTTGATGAACTATGTGTGGAGCTTTAGATATACAGACGAGCAGTGATATGTGCGGTGACGTTTCAACAGGGAAAATCACCGCCTCAAGAACATCCTGTGTACGCGGGGACCTCCAGTGAGAAATACTGACCCCCTCATCCTGCGGGTTCCAGTAAGGTCGCCTGGGTAAGCCAAGGTAGGTATCCAAGCCGCAGGACTGGCTCTCTCTCTCTCTCTCTCTCTCTCTCTCTCTCTCTCTCTCTCCCAGTTACAAAAGATGACGGAATACAAGAACCGGTTTACGTGACGTATTGTCGTCGGGTGGCGTCTACCTACCTTACCCAGCATCAGGGAGGTCCTGATAAGCTTCACACGAGAAGGATGAGGGAAGGGAAAACGAAAGAAATGGATTGGTTGAAGCACGCGTCTACTCTTTGAATATCAAGTCGTTTGACTAAAACGAAAGCCCCACAGGATTGGAATCGGGTGTGCCAGTGTAAACAGCGAGATTAAGGGGAAAAACATGACGGAATTCCTGCCGGGAAAGTTATCATCGGCCGGTGAAGGTGACTTGCGTGCAATGGTCAGAGTCTCGCGGATACACCATAACATCCAGACGAGGTTGTTTAACGAGACAGTAACTCGACTTGAGGAACTCCGCGTAGTCAACGATTCGCAGAAGGGGTCGTAAGCGAACACTGTTCATGTCCGACGTACACGCTTGATTTATTATTGCATGATGAGCATTCACGATGAAGCCGAAGCAGAGGCTGATTGAATTAGGCTGCATTGGGAAGATATCAGGCTTTGCAGACGAAGCTAAGCAGGGAAGTCGACGCCACAGGAGAAATTAGAAAGAAACCCCCCGTTTCCCGTTGCCTGTGCCCCGTGGGCTGGCACACGACCAACCGTGCGTGCTGTGTAAGTTATATAAACGTAAGATTTGAATACAAGTTAGTTTTCTTAGGCAGAGGCGTGTGACTTAGTTTTCTTGGGCAGAGGCGTGTGACTTAGCATTCCGTCGTCTTTCATAGTGTCCATTGTTCGCTGGGGCCTAATGTGACTCGGTCCCATACTGACTGGAACTGAGAAGGGCCTTTGTGGTGGGTTGTCAGAGGGAACCATTCAGATTTACTTCTGAGTTATCTCGTTAAGTAGAAAGTCTTGGCAAGCTTCAATTCATCACCTTGTGTGTGTATATATATTTATATATATAAGAGTAGCGAGTCTCCTTGTTGACTTAGGGGTAGGTGGGTACACATACACTGGTTCGAGAGACCCTGCCTGCAGGCGGGGCCTTTGTGAGATCCTCCTCCGTGTCACTCGTACATATATATATTTTTTGGGGTGAGGGGTGAGTCAGGCGTAAGGATTCTCTCCTGCGTAAAGGTGAAGGTCGGTCGGTGCACACAGCAGTGACGGGAGTGTTGGGGGACGAACTCGGAGGCCAAGGAGAGGTGGTGACCGCTTACCGCGGGGGGTGGGGGGTGGGGGGGGTCGTCATCCTGAGGTCTGGTGGTGGGGGGTCGTCATAAAACTGATGTTTAGAGCCGGTGGTCGTCAAACCTAATGCTTAGTGCAGGGGGTCGTCAGACCTAATGCTTGGTTACCGGGGGTCGTCAGCCTGATGTTTCCTGGTGTGGGGGGGTCGTCAGAATGATCTTTAGTGCCGGTGGTCGTCAAGCTGATGTTTTATGCCGGTGGTCGCCCATCCCATGTCGTCCAGCTGAAGTTTAGCGTTGGTGGTCGACCACCGCGTCAACCACGCTCATACATCCTTGACGGGGAAGGGAGGACAGTGAGGACTGGGTCGTGTGTGTCCGTCTGTTGCCAATATCTTGTGTCTGTATGTCCTTGTTTTGTCCCCCGTCTGTGGCTCTGTGCCTGGGGCTTCCTCTGTGTTTATGTATTATTATATTTATTCGCGAGTCCATGTGTCAGTGTCTGCGTTTGTTTACGCAACTGCAACGCTCTCCAGCAGGACCACGTCTTGTTGTACTTCACGTCCGTGATGATGAGTGGGGCATGACGTCCTTGATGGAAGTAGGGGGTTAGACGTCCTTGATGGGAGTAGGGCTTGACATCCTTGATGTGAGTGGGACATGATATCCTTGATGTAAGTGGGACTTGACGTCCTTGATGTGAGTGGGGCTTGATGTCCTTGATGTGAGTGGGACGACGTCCTTGATGTGAGTATTGACGTCCTTGATATGGATGGAGCTTGACGTCCTTGATGTGAGTGGGTGTTGACGTCCTTGATGTGAGTGGGTGTTGACGTCCTTGATGTGAGTGGGGCTTGATGTCCTTGATGTGAATGGGGCTTGACGTCCTTGATATGGATGGAGCTTGACGTCCTTGATGTGACTGTGACTTGAAGTCTTTGATGTGAGTGGGGCTTGAAGTCCTTGATGTGAGTGGGACTTGACATCCTTGATGTGAGTGGGACTTGACATCCTTGATGTGAGTGGGGCTTGACGTCTTTTATGTGAGTGGGGCTTGACGTCCTTGATGTGAGTGGGACTTGATGTCCTTGATGTGAGTGGGACTTGATGTCCTTGATGTGAGTGGGGCTTGACGTCCTTGATGTGAGTGGGACTTGATGTCCTTGATGTGAGTGGGGCTTGACGTCCTTGATGTGAGTGGGGCCTCATATTCTCAGTGTGAAGAATGGGACCCAACGCTCTCTCTGCGTTACTACAAGTGCACCTCTGAACTTAAATGTCAAGGACCTGTTAGTCCCGTTGAATAACAACACACCCCCAGGACGTGTGGATCTGAAGCCACCCCAGCCCTCCCCAGCATCTGAGAATGTACCAGGTAATATAACCTGTTATATCTTAGATATACCAGAGCAGCTGTAACGGCAGCGGCAGTAGCGAGGGGCGTCCCTGCTCGCAGTTGTGAATTATACAAACGGCAAAATTCTCTGGAGGTCGAATTATCAGAGAGGGATGGATTTCCAGTTTCCGACTGGAGACTGGAACATAACATGCTCTTATCTTCAAACCCTTCCAGGCTGGTGTGTGTGTGTGTGTGAGTATACACGGGAGAAAAGACATGTTACATACATTATACACAAGGCTGAGAGACGAGGCAACACGAGTGTAAATACTCCTCTCCACGTAACACACAAATGGTAGTCACACACGAATAGTAATTACACGCAAATAGTAATCACAGTGATTACTTTACCGTCTTACCCCGGGGTCCTCTCCTATGGCGCGTGTTTCACATAGGAATTGAATGACATGGATATTGTCTCTGATAGGAATGGTATCGATAGCATTTCTTATCGAGAAATTGGTAAATCACAGAGCTCGAAATTGTTTTGTGTAGGTCTGAGACACAGCGCTGTTGGAGTACCCGAGGGAGGGGGTCTGGAGAGGCAGTCTCTCTCTCTCTCTCTCTCTCTCTCTCTCTCTCTCTCTCTCTACCCCAAGCATCTCGCTGCTTGATCCATAGGCAACTGATAGTCGTCCTCTGTGCCGCTCCGCAGTTTCCGAGGGTAACCAAGGTATGTCTCTTTATCTCTCCATATTACGGGCAGTTTTCAGGTGACTGAAAGATTATGATTCCCATTGTTCATCAGTGCATGGATGAATAGCGTGAGAGAATCAGTTAGTGGAAGTTTAATTGAAGAACCGGTTCGTTGGTTCAGGCCCAGTTGTTTACTGCCAGTGTTTCTGGTCGAATGGGAGAGCCAGTTGGTTGGTTGGTTCAGGCCTAGTTGTATACTACCAGTATTTCTGGTCGAATGGGAGAGCCAATTGGTTGGTTGGTTCAGGCCTGGTAGTATACCGACGGTGTTTCTGGTCGAATGGGAGAGCCAGTTGGTTGGTTGGTTCAGGCCGGGTCGTATATTGCCACTGGTTCTGACGTAATGGCGCCACAGTCACTGGTGTTGTGATCATAAACCTTCAATGTTAGTATCCTTAGTTCCACCACACAGACGTGACTCAACTGAAGGCAGTTCAAGTCTGATGGCTTAAAAAAAAAAGAGCCTATCCCTTGCTTAGATCATTTAATTGAGGAGCGAGTGGGGAAGGAGAGGTAGTGGAACTTAGTTAAATAAAGTCATCTTTGTTAGAAAAGTCGTTTTATGAAAATAATTACACCTGGAAAATCATATGGCTGGGTGCATGGGTAATTTATATAAGCAAGAGACATTCTTTGGCTAAGCAGCGTCGAGTGTGGTCAAGAGCTCTTGCCGAGACCACTTGAAGCTACGCCCGAAGGGGCGACGGGAGGGAGGAGGAGGAGGAGGAAAGCATGCCGTGTGTGTGTGTGAGGTGGAGCTATGCAGGAAATTCCTCTCGAGAATGTTCGTAAACACAAGCTCGAGTGCAGCAGCAGCAGCAGCGAGGACTGCTGAGGAACGCGCTTGTTACGCTGTTGACAGTAGTTGAGGACTGTTGAGGGAGGGGAGGGTGGGGAGGCTCATACTACTGTCTGCTTCAAGTGTGGTGTGGTAAGGCTGTGAGGAACATACTTCTTTAATCAGTGTCGCGAGAAAAGGTGCGAGGAGGGTTGTTGAGAGAGGAGGGGAGGGGTCGTCATGCTTCTGTCAATATCGAGTGTGTTGAGAAGTCGTGAGGAGCATACTGCAGTCAAGGAAAATGAGGCTCTCCCTCTCGTTGCTCCTCTCGGACACTCTGTCCGTGTTATTGTGGTTTGAGGTCGCACGTTTTCGACCGTTTCCACGGGATATGCATGTGGCAAGCCCTGTGTCACGGCAACTCAGCCAGTGGAACACTTCGGAAACCATCACTTAAAGTTTAGAAACGACAGCTCAAAGTCCCGTGAGTACAGACACGTCCGATACCCCGACCCCGTCCTCATTCGAGACACGATATTGAGGACGAACCTCATGACATGTCCCTCTCCCTTAACGTCAGGGACTTTGGAGTTGTCATTTCTGAACCTTACATTGATGACTTCAGGAGAGAATGTGCGATGATCCTTTGGGGCCTCAGGTTTGTCTGCAGCACATACGTGTGGTAATGATTGTGTACTCAGCTGCTTCAATGTGTGTGTGTGTGTGTGTGTGTGTGTATGTGTGTCGTGTGCGTGTGTTCTTAATTCCGTTACAGTTGTTTTTAATCACTGATATTACTAAAAAAAAAAAGTCTGTAACCAATCCATGCATTTTTATTCATCAGGTAATAATGTAATCGGATGGTGATCTATCCATGCATTTTCAATTAATTTTCTCATTAACGAAAACCCCAAACATTGGTTGGGGGGGTGGTGAGTGGCAGTGGCGTAGTGCCAACGGCTGCGGCTGTAGCTGAAACGTTCGAACGGGTTCAGTTGGGGAGTGGTTGTAGCTACAGCTGTAGTTGAAACGTTCACGTGTTCAGATGGGGAGTTCAGACGTTCTTATGTTCTCTACTAGAGTTGTTAGAGAGAACAGAGATTTCGAGTGCACTAAAACAACGAGATAATGTTAGGTATTGTGATTTGCAATCTGTACGAACTCGAATTTCTCGCCGCGGTGTCGAACTGCTGACTTGGGGACGGGGGATCTCAGATGGTTGGAGTTGACGGTAGCTGGATGGTGCATTAGCTTCTTCCTAAAGTGTGTGTGAAAATAAGGTGTATCAGTCCCTCTCGTCTTTTTGTTTCAGTTGCTGATTAAGCCTCTTTCAGGATGCTGAAGTCCCTTATTAGGTCTTATTTAATGCCCTGTGCTGAGGGGAAGTGATAACAGTGAGAGGTTCTGCTGGGTCAGGACGGGTCGGATAGGATGCATTAGGACCCTTTGTGACCCCTGTAATCCTTTGGCGTTACCGCTCACAGGTTGAACACGGGATGCACAATTAATCTGCCAGGGTTACGGGCACAAATCAATCGGAGTTGCTGTCACATTTTCGAAGCAAGAGGGAAAGATAATGGAGACGCAGCAGCAGAGGGGTCGTGTGCATCTGGAGGAGAGAGAGAGATGCGAGTATCTTGGGGGCAAGTTTGGGGGTCAGCGTTGCAACCTTGCAGGAGGGAATCGAACCGAAGCCCTCGGGCTTCAGGGCGGAAAGTTTTTGGAAAAGAGAGAGATAGAGACATGAAGAATGACCAGCATTGTGGATTCCAGGGAGACGGGTGTGTGTGTGTGTGAGTGTCAAAGGCCATCATGACCTCCAGGGAAATATGTTCCTGTCCAGCTGCACGTAGGGGGCGGGGCGGCGGCGCGAGAGGAGGTGCGTGCGTGTACTGGCCGTGTGACCTCCACCTCCAGCCGAAGTCCTTTCAAAGGGCCTTTGACCCGTGACGCGAAAAGGCCTGTCCAGTGGCAGGCCGGCTGGGGAAGGGAGGGAGGGAGGGAGGGAGGCGTTGGAGGAGTGAGTAAAAGGGGTGGGGGAGGGGGGCGTGATGGACTCGACCCGTGGGGACACAAAAAAAAAAAACGGGATTTAGTGAGAGAATTGGGGGAGAGGAAGTGGGTGAAAAATGGCAGGGAAATGTGTGAGAGAAGCGGCAGGATGTGGAGGGGAAGGGGGAGGGGAGAGAGGTAGTGGCAGAGACGGGGGGAGGGAGGGGGGGAAGAGGAAAGTGGCAATGGGATAGGGGAAGTGGCAGAGCTGGAAGGACAGTCGTCGGCTATATCAGTCTCTCTCTCTCTCTCTCTCTCTCTCTCTCTCTCTCTCTC
>JAYMFT010153474.1:0-12571 GCA_038088735.1 Panulirus argus
GGGGCAGCTGGTGGGATGTCTGATCACTACCTTGTGGAGGCAAAGGTGAAGATTTGTAGAGGTTTTCAAAAAAGAAGGGAGAATGTCAGGGAGAAGAGAGTGGTGAGAGTAAGTGAGCTTCGAAAGGAGACATATGCGAAGAATTATCAGGAGAGATTGAGTGTAGAATGGCAGAAGGTGAGAACAAGTGAAGTGAGGGAAATGGGTGAGGAATGGGATGTATTCAGGGAAGCAGTGATGGCATGTGCAAAAGATGCATGTGGCATGAGAAATGTGGGAGGTGGACAGATTAGGAAGGGTAGTGGGTGGTGGGATGAGGAAGTAAAATTGTTAGTGAAAGAGAAAAGAGAGGCATTTGGATGATACTTACAAAGGAGTGAAAATGACAGGGAGATGCATAAGAGAAAGCAGCAGGAGGTCAAGAGGAAGGTGTAAAGGTTGAAAAAGAGAGCAAATGAGAGTTGGGTGAGAGAGTATCATTAAACTTTAGGAAGAATAAAATGATGTTTTGGAAGGAGGTAGATAATGTGTGTAATACATGAGAACATATGGGAACATCGGTAAAGGGGGCAAGGGTGGAAGTGATAACAGGGAGTGATAGAGTAAGGAGGAGATGGAGCAAGTATTTAGATGGACTGTTGAATGTGTTTGATGATACTGTGGCAGTTGTAGTGTGGTTTGGTAGAAAGAGAGGAGGTGGTGAAAGCCTTGCGGAAGGTGAAATCCAGCAAGGCGGCAGGATTGAATGGTATTGCAGCTGAATTTATTGATTGGTTGGTAAGAATATTCAATGTATGTATGAGTCATGGTGAAGTGCCTGAGGATTGGCAGAATGCATATATAGTGCCATTAAACAAAGGCAATGGGGATAAAGGTGAGTGTTCAAACCATAGAGGTATAAGTTTGTTGAGTATTCCTGGAAAATCGTATGGGAGGGTATTGATTGAGATAGTGAAGGCACGTACAGAGCATCAGATTGGAGAGGAGCAGTATGGTTTTAGGAGTGGTAGAGGATGCATGGATCAGGTGTTTGCTTTGAAGAATGTATGTAAGAAATACTTAGAAAAACAAATGGTTTTGTATGAAACATTTATGGGTCTGGAGAAGGCATATAATACGGTTGACAGAGGCTTTGTGGAAGGTCTTTAGAATATATGGTGTGGGAGGTAAACTGCTGGAAGCAGTGAGAAGTTTTTATCAAGGGTGTAAGGCATGTGTACGAGTAAGAAAAGAGGAGAGGGATTGGTTCTCGGTGAAAGGTCGGTCTGCGGCAGGAGTGTGTGATGTCCCCATGATTGTTTAATTTGTTAATAGATGGGGTGGTTAGGAAGGTAAGTGCACGAGTATTGGAGAGAGGGCCGTGTATGTAGTCTGATGGGGAAGAGAAGGCTATGGAAGTGAGTCAATTGTTGCTCGCTGATGATACAGCACTGGTGGCAAAAGTTGGTTACTGAGTTTGGAAAAGTGTGTAAAAAGAGAAAGCTGAGAGTAAATGTGAATAAGAGCAAGGTTATTAGGCTCATCAGGGTTGAGAGACTAGTTAGTTAGGGAGTGAGTTTGAATGGGGAAAAATTGGAGAAAGTGAAGTGTTTTAGATATCTGGGAGTGAACTTGGTAGCAAATGAAAGCATGGAAGCGGAAGTGAGTCATAGGGTGGGGTAGGGGGTGAAGGTTCTGGGAGCAATGACGAATGTGTGGAAGGAGAGAACATTATATAGGAAAGCAAAAATGGGTATGTTTGAAGGAATAGTAGTGGTATACCAAGGTCGACTTGTCATCAAAGAACAGAACTAGGACATGTGAAGCGTCTGGGGTATACCATAGAAAGGTCTGTGGGGCCTGGATGTAGATAGGGAGCTGTGGTTTCAGTGCGTTACACATGACAGTTAAAGACTGAGTGTGAGCGAATGTGGTAGTTTCGTCTGTCTCCTGGTAGTACCTCGCTGATGCAGGGGGTGGCAATGCTTTTTCCTATAGGGTGGGTTGGCATCAGGAATGGATGGGGCCGAGCAAGCATGAATATGTACATGTGTATATATGTATATGCATGTGTATGTCTATGTATATATATATGTATATGTTGGTATGTATATGTATGTATTGTGCATATATGTGCTTGTATGGATATATGTGTGTATGTGAGTGAATGGATCTTTCTTTTTCTGTTTCCTGGTGCTACCTCGCTAATGCAGGAAACAGCAATCAGGTATAATAAATATAGATAGATATTATTATTGTTATTATTATTATTATTATTATTATTATTATTATTATTATTATTAATTAACTTTGAGTCATTTTGTCATTTGTTATATGTATAGTTAGTCAGTTTAATATGATGGCATTGGATATTTCAGTAAGTTATTTCAAATCTTATCTTCAAGGCACAATACTATGAAGAATTCCTTAAATAAATCCAGATTTCTTTGTAATCTTATTGACTGATGTCAAGTTCAAATATCTGAATTAAACACTTATGATAACTCTGAATCCTGTATTGATAACCACCACCACAGAACCTCACTCCCATATAATCATGCCACACTTCATGAAAAAGCCAACTATTGGCCCCATTCTTCCTTTTGTCGTATAGTATGTATGATTATTACTTATTGAATCCCCATCACATGTTCAACATTGCAGGAAACTATTGAAGTTTGTGTATGGTATATAATATCCATGAGAAATGTGTAACCATGTATGAAGACTCGTTCATAAAGAATGCAGTCATACATACTACGAGATTTTTAACATAAAACTTTAGGAAAGTATTATTGTGGTGTTATATGGATTGTAAATTGAATAGGTATCCTTTTATGAATTTGAAAATTACATGTTAGAGTGAGCTTTCAGTAAGACCAGCTTGTAGAAAGAAATTTGTTAAGATAAAGCATTCTATTTATTGCACTTGAACAATTAAGTCACATTGCTGAAACTGGGATGGTGTGTGGTGTAGCTAATAGGAAGAATCCAGTGAAGTGCTGTTAAAAAATGCTATCTTGTGTGAAGGTTACAATATAACCTCATCATTATTGTTATCTTAATACAATTTATTTTGCAAACATCTTAATTCTGCTGCTTCATGTTAAAATTATCAGAGGCAAGCCCGACACTTCTTGCTTCACTTCCCGCTACTCTTATGCAGTGTTTTCATTCCCTCCACCAACTCCACCCGTAGTGATTCCACCTCTGGAAGTTAAGCCATTATCTAGTGATGGGTATTATCATTCTTCATTATTCTTTAAGAAAAGCCACTTCCATTTATGAATTCTTATTATATCTTTCTTGGGTCAAGGTAACACCAATACCGCAATCATTGTATTAATGGTGTCAAAGGATGAATGGCATGGTCTTATAATCTAAGCTCAGAGAATGGGTCTGTTTACCCATGTCTGGCTTAGAACTCATGTGTTGATACTCTCAGCTTCACATGGCATGGAGAGGAAGGAGTAACATCACAATAACTTGTTATATTATCAAAATTAAAAATAACACCACATGTAGGGATGTTGCAGATATTAGTAACAACCTCATCATAATAAGCAAGACTCTGGAAAATGAAAGCTTGGAAGTAGCGCGAAATGAAAGCTTTGAAGTAGCATTTCAGTACTTCCCAGGATGTTGACTGTCCCAGTTGTACCTGGAGCGACATTGATGGAAGATGTGCTGATGTGATGTAAAGCAGAAGACTGGGGTCTGTTAATCACTCGGTAGGTTAGATGACCTCCCATTTTCTTCCTTCGGGTTGAAGATGGAACAACAATGACTGTGGACACCATTGTACATGGGATGCAGTTAGATGGTGTGAACAGTCACTATTAGCACCTATTGACACATGGCACATAGTAGTAATATTGTTTAGCATGCAGGAAAGCTCGGCAATTGAGAACCCTCAGTGGTGTAGGTGGTGATGCCTTGTTGCTACACATTTGCTATACATAGTAGAATGGCACAGAGGTTAGCCATAGTCTCTGGCAGAGAGGGATGCCAATGGTGGCATGGCCATAGGCAGTGAGTCATTTAGACCAACCACAGAGTTCAAACTATGTATCTCCCCAATGAATTGAGTCTGGGCACATCATGTGACTAGAGTTATGTTTCTTCTGATCAACAAGCTTGATATTGAATCCTTTGTGTAGTAGCTTGTGATAGCTTGAGATTCCTCTCCTTAAAAAAAAGTTTTATTTTAAGTCCAGTGTGTACTAAATTGAACATATCAAACTTGTTTCAAAACTTGACATGTAAATACGCTATAAATTCCTTTCACGCCTAAGACTGTAATGCACATTTAATTACCTAGAATGATTGTAGACCATTTTGATCTTGGCACTACAAATGAGTGAAAAACTTCCATATTAACTCTATGATTCAAATCTAGGGAGAGATTCCAGTGTATACCTAAGATTAGCATCTTCTGCTAGGGCTGAATACCATCGTAGTGTTGAATAAGAGCATTTGTATGTAAAGAGGCATCTGTAGGTATCTTATAAATTGGTCATATTATGGTAGGAGGTTGTATAGATATCAAGTATCAGTGCTGCACATTGTAAGACTGCTAGCTAGATTTCAAAGTTACATTGTACCGTGGCAATGTTGCTGCTTTCCCACCATGCATGCACATTGCGTGGGCGAGCGGCAGTACCCGCTGAGGATTGATGAGCACCAGATGCAATCTGATGCTTTCACGTTAGTCTATCTGTTTATTGTGATAAATAGGTGTCAAGAACTTAGTTTCAATTCATAACCCTTCAGTCCCATCACATCCATGGCACAGTGACAAGTAGCCGCTTCCTTGACCAAGACTTCAATCAGCCAGGCCCAGCATTACAAAATTCAAGCAGGAGTCCACCATTACACTGTGTTTACCTCTCAGCTCGCACATTGGATTTCTTTCTTGGATTTCTTTCAATGACCCAAGATCCTCTCTACAGTGTCTCCAGGAGTTTTACATTGTTTGTGCAGTGCAGTGTTAGAGTGTCACTGTGTTACAGTGTTACAGTGCAGTGTGGTATTGCGAGCCGCGAACTCCCTGCTCAAAATTTGGTGCGGCCCAGAGGCTCGTGGCACGTCCCCTCAAACCAGCCGCCATATTGCTCTGGCTGACTAAGCCCCGCCTGCCAGCGCAACACACGTATGCACGCAGCCACCTCCACTCGCTCGCTCACAGCTTGATCATTTTCTTTCAATTTCTGGTGCATTCCTGTGTTTACTGACAGCAAACTGGACATTTCCCTGGCACTCTACAGATCCTAAGCTCTATGAGGATACCCAACTTAACATGGCTCAGCAAGAGGAACAGTCATTTGAGTTCATGGATCAAAATGGAGTGGATCAGACAGATGATCCGCAGGGAGACGACAGATCCAATCATCTCCTCACAGTTGACGATGATACCGGCCCCACCCTTTCTCCTCCCCTGACTCCCAACAGAACAGGCGACCACAATAATGACATATTGCATCTTATAAACTTTCTTCAAACTTCAAGCTTACAGGAGCAAGCTCGACAAAGACGAGAAGAGCAGGCCTTCAGACATCAAGTGGAGCAGTTTATGGATCTTTTTGCATTGCTATCAGGACAGCTGGCTGCACCATCATAGTCTCAGCAACTACAGCAGCCTGACACCACGCCTGCACCTCCTGTCACACCTGCTCCTCCACTCCCTGGCTTTGTAGTGCACACCACGCTGTCAGGAGCCCCACACATACATACACCCACTGTTTCTAGCAAGCCTACGGTCCAGCCCCCTCCTCTTCTACAGCAAGATGCAACGTATCAAGTGTTTTGCCAGTGGAGGCTCCATTTTGAAGACTATGCAGCCTTAGTTGGACTTGACAGCTTGCATAAAACTGCCCAGCTGATCCACGTGAGGACTTGCATCTCCCTGGACATCCAGTGCCTGCTTAAGCATACACTGGGCATCTCTCATGACGCATCACTCTCCTTCACAGAGGTGTTGGATGCCCTACAGAGGCACTTTCGCAGCCTTAGAAATAAAGCCTTACGCCGCAGGGACTTGTTGTCATGTAAACAGACTGTGGGAGAATCATTTGTAGACTACTACACACGTCTCAAGGATCTTGCCGATGAAGTTGATTTATACACTGGCAACCCCACTTCCTGCAGATGGTAATTTTGATGGACGTGAAGGACGAAGACTTAATACAACACCTTATCCCCTCCAACACTCATCCACCCTCACAGACTTTGTGACCTGCTACTGCTCTTACGAGACCACGTGAGTGACTGCATCAGTCATTGCATCTGCTCCTAGCCAGATCAGCGCAGTATCTTCATACAAGAGAAACCAGCGCCTGCAGAAGAAGAAGCGATCTCATCATTCGCCAGACCAGCAGTCTCATCGTTCTCCAGACCAGCGTTCTCACCAGTCTTCAAACCAGCGATCAACCAACAGTTGCCCCCTGTCAATACTGCTCTCACAGGCATGACTCCTGACAGCGCTAAGCCACGGGTGCCACCTTCATTAACTGCAGACACACAGGTCATTGGCCTCACACCCTGAAATGTCTTGCTAAGGACACCCAGTGCACTGCCTGCTAGAAACAGGGACACTTCGCTATGATGTGCAGGTCTACCATGACGAATTGGACCGGGTCTCCAGGCTCATCTTCATGCTTAAGTGGACCCCACCCTTCGTCATCTATTAAGTCACACAACGGCTGCCGTCTCGTGAGTGCCACCTTAGATAACGAGTCCCCCACACCTGTCACTGTCTCCTTTTCCTTCGGTGACATGTCTCCAGCTAATCCCCGACACAGGTGCAGACATTACAGTGATTGGCACCACACACTTGGATGCACTCCACGTACCCTGGTCAAGACTTTCACTTCCACCTATGACGGACATCTTGACAGCAGATGGATCCTCCATGACGCCAGCTGTGGGATGTTTCCAGGCGACACTTCGCCTTGACAAGAGGTCGTGCCTAGCCACCATACATGTTCACAAGGGTATCCAGACCGCCCTCCTTTCCCGTGGACATTGCCGAGCCCTCACCATAGTACCACCAGACTTCCCAAAGCCCATCCTCAGGGTCACACATGTCAACAGATGTGCCCAGATTCCTGCCTCCGCAGTGACATCACCCGCAGCTGCCAAGGACTATTTTCTCCACCACTTCCGCAATGTCCTTGTCTCCAAGGTGGATCTGCAGACTCAGCCACTAAAGAAAATGACAGGTCCACCAATGCAGATCCACATGAAACTTAGCGCTACACCTTTCGCTGTACATATGCCGAAGTCCATTCTGTTCACCCTCAAGGATCAAGTGAAAGAAGGACTCGACTCCATGGTACAACAAGGAATCATCACGCCTGCAGGCGACGAACCCTCCTAATGGTGCCTCCCCATCGTCCTGGTACCCAAGGCCAAAGGTGTCCGCATTAATGTGGATCACACCCACCTAAATGCTCAGGTTGGCTGCCCTACACACCCATCGCCCATGCCCCACGACGCTGTTCACAGCATCTCTCCTACTGCGAAGTACTTCACCACAGCGGACACTCTACACAGCTACTGGCAGATGAAGTTAGCGGATGAGGACTGCCATCTGACCACATTCATAATTCCGTAGGTGATGCCTACTGTCTCCGTGGAGATATGGCCCTATAAGGCATCTCCAACTGTGTGAAGGTCGTAGATGACATCCTTCTGTTCGATGAGGATCTCCCTTTCCACCTAAAACACATACACCAAATGCTGACCAGGTGCTGTCAATATGGCATCACCCTCAACAAGGAAAAGTTCACCGTAGCTGCCCCTCAGGTTAACTTCTGCGGTTACATCCAATCACCTGACGGCATCGCAGCAGACCCCGACAAGGTATCCGCTATACATGACTTCCCTACTCCATCCATCATCACGGACCTCATGTCATTTATGGGTCTCGTCAATCAACTCGCTGACTTCACTTCAAACATAGCAGCAGCACAGCCTCTATGCCTGCTCATGAGCCCCAAACTCTCCTTCATCTGGGCCCCTGACCATGAGCAAGCATTCAAGAAGGTCAAGGCAGCTCTGACTTCACCACCTGTCCTGGCACTCTTCAACCCAGCCTCGCCTGTGATCCTGCAAACAGACGCCTCACGCCTGTACAGACTAGGCTACGCCCTACTTCAAGACAACAGCCACGGTCAGATGCGGCTCATCCAGTGTGGCTCTCGGTTTCTCATGAACACAGAAACTTACGATGCCACCATAGAGCTGGAGCTACTTGCAGTCGCTTGGGCCACGGCTAAGTGCCACCTATACCTGTCTGGACTTCAACATTTCACCTTGATGACTGACCATCGCCCCCTGATACCGATTCTGAACCACTTCACCCTGGATGGCATTGAGAATCCACGCCTACAACGCCTCAAGGCGAAAGTGGCCCTCTACATCTTCACCACAGTCTTGCGTGCGGGGAAACAACTCTGTATACCGGACACCCTGTCTCGCTCCCCGACCAGCCGTCCTACGCCTGAAGATGAGGAAGACTGCACCACCTCGACTGCCCACGTCAGGTGCACCGTTGCCAGCACCGCCACTTCCACCGACGACCAGGCAACAGGACTCATCCTCGAAGAAGATAGGACCCTACAGGAGCTCCGTACCGCTGCATCTCAGGATCAACACTACAGTCACCTTGTCCACTCTGTCTACAACGGGTTTCCCACCAACCACTACGACCTCAATGCCTGCGCTCTCCCATATTGGAAACTGCGGGACAGCCTTTACGCGGATGGAGAATTAGCGTTGTATGGACCCCGGATCGTTATCCCTGCAGCCCTATGTAGACACACCTTGGCTCGCCTCCATGACAGCCACTGAGGGATTGAAGCTACTCGACGTCGTGCAAGGCAAACAGTATTTTGGCCAGGCATCGACGCCGATCTAAAGAATACAGTAGAAACCTGTGACGCTGCCAACAGCTTCTCCCTAGCCAGCAACAGGAACCCTACATGTGCGACGACAACCTGTCCCGGCCCTTCAAAAGTGTGTCAGCTGACTTCTTTCACGTCGCAGGGAAGTCATTCCTTGTTATTGCTGATCGACTTTCAGGCTGGCCTGTAGCTGTTCCCTGTGGACGTGACATGACCGCAGCCAGAGTCACAAGAATGTTCTGTGCCTACTTCTGTGAGGTTGGTGTCTCACTCTGCTTACAGACCAACGGAGGTCCCCCATTCTCCAGCCAAGACATCAAACACTTCACCGACCGCTGGGACATTCACCACCTCATTACTTCTCCATATTACCCTCAGTCTAACAGACACGTAGAAGCGGCAGTTAAAGAAGTCAAACATCTTATCCTCAAGACCGCCCCGTCAGGAAACACCGACTGCAAAGACTTTGATAGAGGACTGCTGGAGCTTCAGAACACCTCAACCCCTGCTGGACGCTCCCCTGTGCAGATTCTCTACAGCCGCCCTCTCCGCACCTGCGTTCCGGCCTACCTTCTGTCATTCACAAAGGAGTGGCAAACTAAGACCGAGGACTACGACCGTCGTCCTGCCGCCCACACCGACCAGGTCACAAGCCGCTACAACTCTCATGCCCGCCATCTAACCAAGCTCACCATCGGCCAGCGAGTCAGAATACAGGACGCCACCACACTGCCATAGGACAAGGTCAGCATCTTGATGGGCCAAGGTAGGGCAAGACTGTACGAGGTGCACCTTCCCAGTGGTCGTGTTTGGTTTAGAAACCGAAGACATCTACGCCCAGTGTTTAATACGAGCGTTGAACCCTCCCCTCAAGTCCCTGTGCCCCCTTGCTCTGGCCAGGAAAGAGAGCCATCATTCAACCCTACCAATGCCCCTCATCGTTCACCCCGACTCGCTGGAAAGAGTCAATGTCCCGCTCGAGACTGTGCTACGAGCGTAAAGGGGGAGGGAGGTGTGTAGATATCAAGTATCAGTGCCTAGTCAACCTCTGGACTTTAGAGAGGCAGCTTGTACACCATGCTTATATATACATGTATGCACACTACTCATATATGCATTCATGTACATTTATTACTTAACAGATGTAACCAGGCTTACATAACTATTCGCCTTACATCCATGCTTAACCATTACACTACATGTTCATACACAATGTAAGACTGCTGGCTGGATTTCAAAGTTACATTGTACCGTGGCAACACAGCAGCCTTCCCACCACTTATGCGTGTGGCGTGGGAGTCAGTCTGCTGATTTGTGATGAGCATTGGATGCCACCCGATGCTCTAATGTTAGTCTATCTGTCTGTTGTAAATAAATGGGAGTGTCAAGAACCTACAGTTTCAATTCATCACCCTTCAGTTCCATCACATCCAGTTTGGACACATGGAACGAATGAGTGAGGAAAGGTTGACAAAGAGGATATGTGTGTCAAAGACAGAGGGAACAAGGAGAAGCGGGAGACCAAATTGGAGGTGGAAGGATGGAGTGAAAGGGATTTTTGAGCGATCAGGGCCTGAACATGCAATGGGATAAAAGGCGTGCATGAAATAGAGTGAAATGAAACGACATGGTATACTGGGATCAATGTGCTGTCAATGAACTGAACCAGGGCATGTGAAACATCTGCAGTAAACCATGGAAAGGTCTGTGGGGCTGGATGCAGATAGGGAGCTGTGGTTTCGGTGCATTACACATGACAGCTAGAAACTGAGTGTGAGCCAATGTGCTTTTTACATTTATTTCCTGGCCCTACCTTGCTGACGCAGGGGGTGGCGGTGCTATTTCCTGTGGGACGGGGTGGCATCAGGAATGGATGGAGGCGAGCAAGTATGAATATGTATATGTGTATATGAGTATATGCACGTGTATGTATGTATATATGTATATGTTGGTATGTATATGTATGTATTGTGCATATATGTGTATGTATGTATATATATGTGTGTATATGAGTGGATGTTTTTCTTCATCTGTTTCCTGGCGCTACCTCGCTGACACAAGAAACAGCGTTCAAGTACAATAATAAGAAAAAAAATAAATTATATAAATTTTAGGTTACCTTAAGACTTCATCAATCAAAAATCTAACACAACCATATTGTGACAGCTCATGTTTCTTGGGAGACAGTTCCTTAAGAAAAAACTGTTTTAACAGTTCTATTTGGTAAATCCTGCTAAAGAAAAAGTAATTTGCATCATTCCAGGTAAAACATTTGCTCATGCATTTGTATCCATTACTTCAAATAAAATCAAACAAATTAAGTTTTAAGTAACATGTTATTTCAACAGTGTCAAAGCCTTTAATACTTCTGAATATTTGTATTAGATCACCTATCAACCTTGTCTTTTCTAAGCTAAACAGATTAAAATTGTTCAGTCAGCTCTCATAGGATTTGTTTCTCTGTCCTGGAGTCATCTTGGTAGGTCAACACTTACTCTCTCCATTCTAAGTATGTCTTTTTCAAGGAAGGTGATCAAAACTACACACAATATTCATGATGAGGATGAATCAATGATTTGTGGATAGTAAGGATGATTTCTCTAGACTTAAATCTAAAAGCCCTGCCTATGAAACCAAGAACCTTGTTTGCTCTTTTCAATGCTTCTACTCACAGCTTACTTGGTTTCAGTCACCAGAGATTATCAAGCCCAAGCCTTTTTCCTCATTTACTTTTTCTAGTTCAACAGAATACAAAATATTGCTTAACTTTCTCATTTTTACAGCTATGTAAAACTCTGCCCTTATCAACATCAAAATTCATTTTCCACCCATAAGCCGACTCAGTCAGTTTGTTTATGTAAGATTGAAGCCGAAAACATCAAGTCCACTTGTAGATTTACTTCCCCACTTAGTACCAACTGCAAATTTTCACATCTAACAAAGCAGCCCATTATCAATATCATTAATATATATGAGAAAGAGAACTGGTCACAAGACTGATCCCTGTAGCACACCATTTGTTACATCCAACCATTCCGAAGATTGTTCACTAATCACAACTCTGTTTAAGAAGTTAAACAATTTCCTATTCACCAAAGTACAACCCAATCACTACCATGTGACTCAATTTTTGCTTGTAAGCTTTGATGTAGAACCTATCGAATGCTTTTTGAACACTGTTAAGAAATTGTGTTATTCATTGTATATTGTATTATATCATACTGTACAGGTCTCATATTGTTAAGCAAGTAAATGTTCACTGTTTGGCCGGGACAGCAGGTGCAGGTGAGCCATGCCAGAAGTGGCGCATTAAGTCTTATGTAATGCTCAACTTATGTAATGCTAGGGGGACCACTGGCCAAACACAGCCTGACTGACATTAGCATCTCATTTCCATATTTGTTGTTCTTAACCAATCAGAACTGACCCTGTACAGTTACCTCCTCCTATAAATACCTTGAGGAGTGTTGCGTGTCAATTCTTTCAGAGCTGAGAGCCGAGATAAGTTTTGTGTAATTTTCTCTTGCTCACAGTTTGTATCGTAGTAGCCAATGAACTGCCCTGCATTTATTTGTTATATCTATTCACCCATAGGTAAAGAGTAATAGGATTATTATTATTATTATTATCATTATTATTATTATTATTATTATTATTATTATTATTATCATTATTATTATTATTAT
>JAYMFT010153485.1:0-12571 GCA_038088735.1 Panulirus argus
TATTATTATTATCATTATTATTATTATTATTATTATTATTATTATTATTATTATCATTATTATTATCATTATTATTATCATTATAATTATTATCATTATTAGTATTATCATTATTATTATTATTATATTTATTATCATTATAGTTATTATGATTATTATTATCGTTGTTATTATTATTAGTCAGTTTGCTATTGTTACTGATCTTTGAATTCATTTTATGTCGCAGTGTTGAAGTATTCCAGAAGCCGAAATCAGTTTAGTAAACACGTCTGTTTTCAAGGCTCTGTTCGCTTTTTCTTTTCTCTTTCTTTTTTCACTTCTGGTCAGTACAATAAAATTTCTGCTCTTACAGCCATATGTATAGAGTTTTAACTTTGCATACCCAGTCCTGGTGTATATAGAATTCCCGTTACGTACCTGGCCACCGTGTGTATAGGATAGCAACGTTACATGAGCGGCCGTCATGTCCGCTATTGTAAAGGAAAAAAAATGAAACATTCTACATTCACAGAAACAGAAGTTTGCAAAAAGAGAAAATTTAGCAATATAAACGGCCACCGTCGGAACTTTTTCCGTGGTCAAATTTATCGCGTATTGCAATTTAAAGTTTTTCCCTTTCGCCAAAAGCTTCATAATTTTAGTATTGTGACCGAAAACACAGGATTATTCAGGAACGCTGTGCATGTCAGCCTTGTGTATTATTTTAATGTGAGCATACTAAAGCTGTGTGTGAGGCCTCACTGGAGAGGAAATTACGGAAAATAAAGAGAAAGGAAATGAGACAAGAAATAGTGAGAAGAAAAACAAGTGACGAAAATTTAATATAACGAGAAGAAAAGAAACGCAAGAAAAAAATATAGACTGGGTGACTGTAACAGAGGATGTTAACAGAGGCTTGCCGGCTCAAACTGTGGGAGAATCCTGTTATTTGATTCTGTCAACTGTGGGAACAGCAGACGCAAAGGCTAGGGTGTATGCTTGTGTTTGTCTGTCTGTCTGTCTGTGTGAGCACTGTGCCTTGCATGCCACTGGTGCTGCCTGAGGTGAGCCTTGAGCAACACAGCGGAGACAGTACGCTGCATGACGTACGCCCCAGAAGGTAAACTGAGACGGAACTGCAAGCTGAAATAATAACAAACGTACAATGTACAACAGACGGAGTTGGTTTATCCCTTGGAAGGTCATCCCTTCGGGAGGAAAAACTGTGGTTACGAATCGATTCCGAGTCGCTAGTTCGATCCTGGGACTCGAACAGAGCTTTAGCAGAGCCTTCTTATGCCATAATCAGGCTTCACCAGTTTGTCATGTAGAGCCACCCGACTGGTATAGGGCCGCCCAGTTCTTAATGAACTACCATAATCAGAAATTAGTTTTGAGAATGGTCATTTGGCTGAATGGTCCCGTTTCGACAAAGCAATCGAATTAGTCCATCTCCAACTTCGGACGTTATGCTTCAGGTCACCCACGTCTATGACCAGCGTGTGATGTTTAATCTTTTTTCATCTTTTCGTGGCCAAACCCTATGAAATACAACTCACTGGATCTTAACTATCCGTCTGACTCCTTGATACCAGAGGCTTTCGGCACCTTCCGAGAACCGTCATCCGCCAAACGAATGGCAGCTCCCATAACCTTGCTAGAGTGTCGGGCTGGAAAGACATAGCAAGACTGGATACAGGCAATGGAGTCCTCGAATCGTAGGATGATAGCTCCGTTGACAGGTCCTGCAATGATGGGTGGGATGATAAAGCGAGTGAAGGGGGACCACGGTGGTCGGGATGATAGCGTCGATGATATTTGCCTGTGTGGTTGCGGTGAGAGATAGAATGATATCGATGTGGATGAAGTGAAGACCAGCCTCCAACACAAGAACGTAAATCCCTCCATAACCAAGAACACGGAATTAAGTCGACACCTTGACAACTTGTTGATCGGTGTGACAAAGGATAGTGACTGATCGATTAGTATCGTCATCATAGCCAAAAGAAGTCATGATACTCAACACGAGATATGCTGTGATATATACGTGTATAAGTGCATCATATCTAAACATGTTATATCATTGAATGTTTCCAGATTTGTCTGATAAATTAGGTTCATACGAGCATCGGTAAACATCAGACATCAACATTTTTCGAGGTAGATCTGAAAATATTTATTAGGTTATATGGACTTGGTTGCAGGAAAAAAGATATAAATGTATTAGCAAATTACAGATAATGATGTCTTAGTGGCATCACTCCGTACAAACTACTTGGAAATCTTTTCTAAAGGACTCTGGTATCAGTAGGCAGAAAAACATTCGTTGGATATGTTAGGAATGAAAATAAGATTATTATATGAACGAGAAAATTCCACACAGAAAATCAAATTCTTCATATTTTTATACTAAAGAGTTCATTGAAAGTTGTTTGGGTACGATTCAAAAAATACTCTAAAACTTTAGACAAAGAAAAGTTCCCTTTATCGTATATTGTGAAGGATTAAGATTTTGGATTAAAAGTAATCTAGTTTCTTCTCAGTAGCCATCTTGGATTAATACACAGCTCGTGTTTCGTGATGACTGCCTCGGGAGGATGAGAAGCTAATGTACTCTCCTCACCTTGCGTGATCTTATCAGCCTCAAGAAGGATATTTTCACTTTTCTCAAGCACAGAAAGGATCTAGACTACTTATCTGGCCATCGATACCTTTACTAGATTATTACAGAAGGTATTCTGTCTTAGCTTGAGGTTTGTATCTATCCTTTCCTTTTATTTAACCACATAATTTCATCTTTATACTCGCTCGAGGACCACACCATTAGGTTAGGTTAGGTTACGGTTATGTTATGGTATGTTTGTTCTTGTTTCCCGTACCTTCTGCATCACCTCATATCAGCCACTCAAGAGTTATGATGCCCGCCAGCAACTGCTCTCCCCGACATAAATTCTGCCGAATGAATGAATGAATCAATCAATCCTTGTGATTATGTTTCGTCCCTTGTGAATCAACTTGTCTTCAGTGTTTACCTGCGAGGAAGTTATGACAGGTTACGTAGTGTTGCAAACTAGATAACGTTTACTTCATATCAAATAAAGTGGAAATTTATGACGGTATTTATAACCAAAGGAAGAAATCAGAATTATTGTAATCTTTGCACCGCATTTCACAAGAATAGTATTTTTCCTGAACTTGTGACTTTTACGGTGTGTAAGAATCTTTCTGGAGATGAAATCTCCTGATTGTTCCTAGCAAACTCACATGAAGAACTTGATAAAATTGTCTATCGAAGTATATCCAGTATGAGCGACGTTCAGTGAGCTGTAAGCGTTCTTTTAGTTGTTACCCCAGGCACATCAAGATCTGGATCATCTCAAGAAGCCTTATTCCTGTCACTTGTCCAGCGTAAGAGAACCCACCTTCTCAGAATTGACAGAAGAGGCAAGCGGCCTGACAGTGTAACACCATATACCTGCCGGCACAACGTTAGTACCTGTATCCTCCAAATGCACTCCCATATGGCGGCTGCCTCTCGCGAGTTGCGAACCACCCATTTCTTCCCATTATTCTCATGACCTTGTTTTTGATAAGTTACGTCACCCCTTGGGTAAGGACTGATTCTGAAAAGCCTCGATTATATACAGTACTTAATTTCATTATCCATATATTTACGACGACACGTTCATATCGTTCTAAGGAAGAGTCCTTTAACCAATCCAAACTTTACTTTGTGTCCTCGTGTTGACAGAAAATGTACAAAATCATCTTAAATCCTCTTTGTTCGTTGGTTTTTCTGCCACTATCAGTTTCCGAAATAGTGTCCAAGACTGTCAGAGCTCCACTGTCTTCCCCTTCCGTCGTCAGCTGAATCTTAGGACTCATACGGTTCACACGTTCATCTTCCAGGTTCAGGTGGTAGGTGCGAGCACCAAGGCGTCGTCAACATGCCTCGAGGTTTTCTCTTACCCAACAACCCTGTAAAACGATCCTTTTCTGGAGGTTCACTGCCCTTAGAGGTGAACCCATCGCAAGGCCAGTGTGCTATCTGAATCCTCTCCATAAAATGTGAAATAGCCGAACTTTACGCATTGTGTGACTAGTCTGTCGTAGTCCGTCTTTGAAACTGGCAAATCGTTGGCATCCGTGCTGTTTATGGCCCACCTCCCCATCTATGGGGACAGTGGTTGAGGGGACTGTCACATGAAGGCCAGCCAGTGGTATCGACACCTCTTAACCTCCCCATCAGGTCGGCTGAGTTCAGATGAGCGTCAGTGATAGATCCTACCGGGCACAGTAGCGGCCTGGTTACATTTTTAGCCGGCCTGTGAAAGGCACTTCTTTTGGGTATGCCACGGTTTTGTTCATTGGGTAAGCTCCCTCACCCGTGGTGATCGCGGTGCTTCCTCCAGTGCACTTAACAGTTTCAAGCCTCTCTCTGCTTTAGTGTATATTCCTTACCTTCTTATTAAGCTTTCTTATTAAGCTTTCTCGACTCCCCCTTAGCCTATGCCTAAGGTTTTCTCAGATATATAGACTTATCATTCTACAAGCCCATTTTTGTATTATTGTGATAACGTAGTTGACGCCACCACCTTTATCCCCATGCGTAACCAACCAAGTTCCGCTTTGCCCAATATTTTTCAGTGCTAAAACATAGTCTGTTGGTAGGGTGCAAGTTGTTTGATATACAGAGCCACGCAATTTGTTATCGCTACTTGGGCGAACCCCTTATCTACTTCGTAATCATTGTTTACTGACCCATCAAAACTATGGTCATCGCTACCGATTCTAAGATACCAAATCAGTGAGAAGGCTTCCTTTTTCTTGTTAAGAAGTTGCATGTCAAAGAGTTTGGTCGGTATGTCTGAACTCCCGGCTGTCCTCTCTCCGCTGTTATAAAGAGCGTAAATAAATCCGTCTCGACATGTCACTTTGTGCACCATTTAGCGCTACTTTTGAGTCTAAAATTCATTGCCATGACAAAAGGACACTTTTAATTCTGTCCCTCAATTCACGCACTTTTGTTTGCTAAATCACTTAGTGCCTCCCAGATAAGTTCTCACAATAATGCTAAATGGTTTCGCATCACTGTGCAGTTGTTTCCAGCCCGACTGTGCAAGAACAACACGACTCTGGAACATAAACTTGAATATATAAATTGTGTGAGTTGTAACATTCACTTTACGGCGTAAGAAAAAGATGTTGAATCTCTACCGGTCAAGGACACAATGTGAAGTACTAATCAAGGGTTTTTAAGATTCGCTGGATTCGAAAGAACCACCGAACAAGGAGCAAAGAGTCCTGTTCTTTACCCAAGACCTCTATCCAGAGGCCCCTCCATTCCAGGGCTGCACTACTGGCATTGACAGAGAACTGTGGCCCTCTTTTGAATGAGAAGTTCATTGACGAGATTTTACTGTGAGTGTTTAAGCCTCGCCAGAGGTGACTTTTCATACGCGATGTAACCTCGAGCGGGCGAAGTCCGGTAAAACACACACACACACACACACACACAAACACCAAAATATAGGAATTGTGACCGCAGTATACGTAGCACGGGGGAAAGGATTACTCCATTAATGGGAATGGGAGAGACCGTTTAGGTAACAAACTAGTATATATGCCTTAGAATTTCACGGGGAACATTCTAAACATCTGTGCATGTTCAAGCGTCTCCGTTTTGTGAACATCTCATTTCCTGAAATACATTTTGAAACTCGACGGAAGTGTGAACTATTTAATTTGTTAACTACGCTGACTTTTTCTCTCTTC
Source organism: Panulirus argus (assembly GCA_038088735.1). Classification (NCBI taxonomy): domain Eukaryota; kingdom Metazoa; phylum Arthropoda; class Malacostraca; order Decapoda; family Palinuridae; genus Panulirus; species Panulirus argus. Next base: position 5,755 of record JAYMFT010153485.1, read on the forward strand.
TTCAACACACGCACTGGCAGACACACACATACACCAATACAATGCCGTCTGCTGTACGGCCAATGTGTTAAAATCGAAGAAAAATTGGACTCTTGTAATTACAGACCCAGGTAATTATCTTTTAGTCTTTGCGTAACAAGGCAAGTCTGTCAATAGATGAAATTACGAAACGTCTCTTTGTCACATAACCTTTTCCTCTTGTGATTGGTTGTAACTTTCAGAGTTCACATCGATCAGATTAGTAAAAACTCATACATGTATGACAGAGATTTACCTTTGGGCGCCGAAGATATGAATCCTCTGCTCCTGAAATGAATCATCCTCTATTCCACGTATCCAGAACATATTAAAGATATTCTTACAAATATGTTTAGAACCAGATGAATCACATTAGAGCACGTGACTCAACAATATGCTGTTAGCCACGAGATACATGAAACACGGTGTTTCATCTTCCTCGTGGCTACCGGCATATGTGTTATCGAGAGCTATCGTAACATATGATTGTGATTGGCCCAGACCTTTCAGAAATGAGAAATGCTACGTATGAATATATCTGTTAAGCATTCACGAAGGATCTACCTCTTGCACCAACCTCAAGTCAAGAACTTTTCATAATACACAAATGCCAAGAACAAAAGCAGGCTAATTTTTAATCGTGATCGCGTGATATTTACGCGAAGACATTTTCTAAAGTTCACCGCAACACACTAGGGAGACCATATCGCATTTTCTTTGTTGTTTTTCTTTTTCTCTTTGTTCTTTTTCTTTTTCTTCTTCCAAGTCTGATTCATTCGTAAACTGAAGAATACGATGACATTGTGGGAAAATGTGTATCATTTAAATTTTGGATGGTACTAAAGTCAAGCAGGAGCTGCATGAGACAGGAAATATGTCTGTGAAAAGGGTAGACAGAGAGAGAGAGAAAAAAAATGTGTCTCTGTGGTGGCTGCTAGCCAAGCACTGTTCATACTGACAGATTGGCAGTAAGGCAGCAGTGAGACACAAGCCGCTAATCAGGATCTAGTTCTCAACGTACTGCAGTTGTCTTCCTTTGGAGAATATGCTTTAGTCAGTTTATGGATGGCAACTGTCGAAATGTTGAGAGACATCGTGTCTCTCTGCTACCTTACTGCCTCGCCAACCACTTCGTCCATGTCTGTAGAAGATGTAATTCATATCTACGTGTTTGTTTCAACATGACGCCGCAGTGGAAAGCGCTGTCACAAATGGTGTGAATGAGGAGCTCAGCAACGGATTATTGGGGCTGAGCTGCAGGTTAAGATGCATGTTATCAGATGGATGCCTGATGAAGCGTCTAGTGTTCGAGGCGGTGGTGAAGGAGCCTGGAGGAGTGTGCTTAAGAAGGACTCATACCTTGAATGAAAAAGATATGAAGGCTTTTTGTACGTGAAGTTTATGGATTTCACAGCAACTGTGAGACAGAGAAAACTAGAGGAGTTAGATTTCTGGTCAACGAATTCAGTAACCTTGGAGTAGAGACGGTGACATGAAGGGAGGGCTTTAGAGAAAATAAGAAAAATAAGAAGTATGATATAAGATGCTCTTCATAGGGTGTGATGAGGCTCGCACTGATGTAGACAGTTGATAATGGATGATGGGGTAATTGCTGGAAGTGTGCGAGTAGCCAAAATGATTATACTGTTGAGGCGTATGACATCATAAGAGCGAGCAAAGTAGTAAGGAACAACAAGGAAGATACGCCTCAGTGAAGGAAATAAGAAATATTTAGTAAATGACAGAGCGATAAGGTGGTCTTCTGGCTAGAGCGTAAGTGTGAATGTTGGGCTTAGTAAAAGAGAATATCCGAGTGAGGCTGGAGCGTTCTAGGAAGAGCGAGAAATTAGAGGCAAAAATAGAAGAACAATAGTAGACTATGCTGGTCAGAGAGTGTCACCTGTGATCTCCATGACTCAAGTAAGTCTGCAAGACTAACCCAGCTTTAAGCAACGGGGAAGGCGAGCTGGATACAAATAGTGAATATAGCTCATCTCATTAGAAGAATATTCTGAACGATGAAGTAAAATAATCCGACCAGTAATCATTCCCTAAAGTGTGAGACACATACTTGTATGACTTTGAAAGTATGGAGTCATTAGTATTAGGCTATTGGTAGAGTATGTTTTTAGGTGGGTTGGCTGGTTGATTCGAAGAGTGGTTGTTTTGGAGGTTAAGGGCGTGGTAGGTTCATTCGCAGAGAGTGGTTGCTTAGGGAGGTTGGTTTGTTAATTAGTACATTGGTTGTTTCTGGAGTGTTGGATGGTTGAATCGCGTTTTGGAAGGTTGGATGGTTGATTCAGAGAGTTTGGACGGTTGGCTGGCTGATTCAGAGTGATTGTGTTCACGGTTTAACTTGTTGATTCGTAGATTGGTTGTTCTGGTCGATCCATAGAGTGGTTGTTTTGGAGGGTTGGTTCATTCAAGTTGTGGGTGTGTTTGATGTTTGGTGTGTTGACTTCAAGAATGGTTACTTTGGAGGAATGACCGTTTCATTCTTATCAGTTTATTTGTCAAGATAACATCTTTTAAAAGTTGGTATGTTAACTGTCGAATTGGTCCAGTTTGTTCATGAGTTGGTTTATTAGTAAGGTAGCATTTTTCAGGGTGTTTTGAGATATTAGCAACCTGATTAGTGAAGTGACTGGTTTACTGATAAGGCAGTTCTTATGGCAAAATGGTTGGGTAAATTGTCCAGTGGTTCTTTTGGATGACGAATGGTTCACCAGCTCAACATTTCTTCTGAAGATTCCATTGGGTGTTTAAATAAAGTGGCTTTTGGTGACTTGTCTAATTGACATGAGAAAAAGTTCTCTTAGAGATTTTCCTGATTGAATGGCAGGAGGATTTCTTTTCTTCTTTGTAAAGGTTGGCTGATTGATGGGGTGAATATTTCATAGGAACTGGTGTTTCACTGGTAGGTTTTCTCTTTTTATCGTGATCATTTGGTTGGTTTGAAATATGGTACATTTTAAAGATTAACTGGTTGAGTGGTAAAGGATGTCTGATGAAGGCTTGAGTGAGTAACTGGTTGAGTAATTCTTTTGGTAAGTTGGCTGGTTGACATAATGGAGGAAATTTGGGTGAATTATTGAAGAATTTATTTCCCTTTTCGAAAGAGCATGAAAACTGACTGGCTGTGAGTTTTCCTGGTGGGTTACGCTGCTCGATTTATGGGACAATTCTCTGAAAATCTGACTGCTGGATATATCTGGAGAAGGATGATTGATTAAAGATTAAGGTGTATTTTCCTAAGAATGGCTGATATGTACGAGGCTAGAATTTAGCTGGAGCTGTTGATGTTTGGACGACGGATAGTTTCCTTGGTTGAGGAGAATTACCACTATGGTTGTCTATTGGGGGTGACTTGTTTATTTCAATTTTTTTTTAGCCCACGTACTGTAACGAAGCGTTATGACCCGAGGTGCACGTACAATGGCATTAGGAGCCCCGTCAGTGCTAATGCAACAACAGATCCCGAGCGCATTCTTTATTTGCGTAGCACTTAATGACTAAGGTGAAATTTTTACCATTTGTCTGTCATGATAATCAGTCCATTATGTGATCCCCTGGAGGGACATTCTTGGATGGAGTGTGGGTTGACTCATTTCACCTCGTCGCTTTGAGTTATTGTATTTTTTTTTCTATAATTTCAATAAACTTAATAAAAGATAATTTATTTAAAAAATACATTAAAACGTTTAGCAAAATTGTAGTTTAGATATTGATCATACATTTAGAAAGAAGAATGATATGGTTCACTTTATAATTCTTAAGGAAATAAAAGAATAATGCGGAAATATCGAGCTTCCCCTCAGAAAACTGAGGCTTGCCAAGCTATAACGCCAGTATATTCACGTCTGGGGGACGCCTCGTAAGGGTAGAATGTATACAGCTGAGAGTGTGCAACACGTTGCTCAACCACAACTGCCCATTACACTACAAGTGTTAACAAATATCTTTTCGAGTTTCTGTTTGCAACAGATTGCGATGTCATCATAGAAAGACAATCTTCGATAGCATATTTCCACCGCTTTACTAACGCTCCAGTTCATAAAGTAACCAATTGAAAAATCAAAATAAAAGTGATTTTTAAGCCCACGGGGATACTCAGGATGTTGCAATGAGCCTCAGGGGTACATGTCGTCATGGAAAAGGTTTTGGAAAACCCTTGCTCTACAAGAACACCAGGATAATCGGATATCGGTCATTCAACATTTTCAGACAAATCGGATTCCTGCGTTTGCTGAATATTTTCGCTTGCCGGTTAGTCTCGCCGGAAAATCAAGGAGGATCGGAAAGATTACCCTTTCAGTGGTACAGGGAGCGGGGGGGTAGTTCCTCCCGCCTAGCTGTCCCTCACCCGATACTCCTGGAAGGAAGTCTTTTTCGGCTGGTCCAGTTTTAAGAACTCTCTATATCAATATAACCTTCAGCTTTTGACAATAAACAGTTCTATTGTTATGCTCCAATTTATTGATAATAATGTACTTTATGATTGTGCCTTTAGTTTGTATTGATGATTGCTTTGTTTATACAAAGGTTGATCCGTCCTTGTATGGAATACTGATCTCACATCTGGATTAGTTCTAGCTCTGCATCCTTACTTGACAGAGTTCAGTCGAAGGCGATTAGACTTATAAACTCTCCCAGGCAAACCCACTTGCCCTACACCGCAATTTTTGTTTACTTTCCCTTTTCTATAGGTATTACTTTATTTTTTGTTCCTGTTAGCTGACTCCTTGTGTGCCTCCAACACTAGTTAGACCACGAATACTCGGCAGGCTGCTGCGTCGCATGATTACCGTTTTCCCGTTGGAAACTTAAGGGTGAGCCGTTTTGATTACTGTTTCTTTCCCTACACCTCATAGCTTTGGAACAATCTACCCTCTCATGTCTTTCCCAATAACTATGACTTGGTACTTTTTAAAGGACAGGTGACTCACTTACTCCAAAATTTGAAAATACTTTTCCTCGTCTCTTCGTTTTCGCTTTCATTAACCTTTTTATATTTCAATTAAGGCCTGGCCTTGATGTGGAAAAAGAGGAGATTCGCTTTTAGAATTCGTTCATTATATCCTATTTCACTTTAGGGTACATCATTTATCATCTGAGTTGCCCTTCCCCCTGGTTTGTGTTTAGCATTGAGATTGTAGTGGTAAGTGTCAGTCACGAAATGATTCACGATCTATCGTATACATTTAAGCCTATATATGCCAAGTCGACCCACTCTAACTCCAAAAAATGGACCCGGCCCCGTGGACATACTTGTGACGTCACGCGGCCCTGAACCCTACGTTTTCGTTAGCCCTGTACCTGCACGATTTATTTCCTCAGGGCCAATGACGTAGCATACAGGCTCCACCCACATGCGTATGGGTCGACTTGGTATATATAGGCTTAGGTTTACAGCATTCCTCCCTTTGCAAAGCCCCCACCCCCCTCCCCCAACACGTGAAGCACCCGCTGATAGTTTCCCAGAGGTCCTGGACACTTTGAAATGTCAAAATAACGAATCAGATATCTGCAACAATAGTTATGTTAATAGGAAACGATCAGGTGGACGATTGGCTCATACACTTTCTCGCTGGTTGGCTGACCAGCTTATCAAAAGGACGCGGTGGTGGAATGACTGATGAATGGCAGCACACTTGGATGGCTTCGTCCTGGGGTGTTACAGGACTCCGCCTGCTCGAGGTTACGCCTCGAGTGAGAAGTCACCTATGGTGAGGCTTTAGTGATGAAAGTAGTGTCTCGTTAAGGAACTTGTCACTCTACTTTTCCGTGCCACAGGGAATAAGGCAGCCCTAGGCTGCGAGAGCCTTTAGAAAGTTTCTTGGTAACACCAGGATTCCATCAGAGAAATTGGTCCTAAGGTAATTACAAAGGAAAAAATATAGGTATGGTGGACAGATATTGCATTAGATTCTTGACCACCTTGACCATTGTCATGGGTAGAATGATAATGAATATGTGAACAGATATTTGTTGGTTTTCGATATGTGCTGAACATTAGGCTACTTTCATCCCAATGAATACTACAGCCAAAGAATGCCAGTTTCAAGACTGAACTTTATTGATTCTACCAAAACAGCATCCCAAACATTTTCTTAATTCAGCTTGTAATCTTGCTGGAGAGTCTTTATACAATGTTCACCCGAAAGAACCAAATGTGAACAAAAAGTTGCTGGTATTACGTCGTTGTGAGATCTTGCTTAATCTTCTTGTATAGTTAAAAAAGATTTGATAATGTAGTCTTTAGCAATATAACACGGTCAGGGAAAGTTTTATTAGAAGTTCTGTAGCAGCTTAGAAAAGTTGTGTGTACGATAACCAATGTAAAGAGTGCGATAAATTCTACATTGGTCAAATTGGTAAGGTTTTTAATGTTAGGGTAAACAACATAAATAGTGTTAGGTATGGTCAAGAATCTAATGCAGTATTTGTCCACCGTACAGATTTTGGTCATCAGATTAGATAACTTTATAAGTGAAAAAAAAATTAGATATGTGCCCTAGAACATAGATTAACCTGAATTCGTGACTTGAGAGAGGTGAGGTCATCGAGGGTGACCTGTGCCATAATCCCTCACCTGTTTCTTAATTCATTTGCCGCCTCCGCCCAGTGGCGGCTGGTATATTATATACTGGTTCTCTCTGTCTGTACTCAGTCTTGAGGATGTAATACTATGAAAGCGCTTGGCACTTCGTGTTTTCCGTTTCCTTGTGATTATATATATATATATATATATATATATATATATATATATATATATATATATATATATATATATATATAT
>JAYMFT010153496.1:0-12571 GCA_038088735.1 Panulirus argus
TCTACCTTCTCATGTCTTTCCCAATAACTATGACCTTGCTCATTTCAAGAGACATGTTTTTCACTTTCTCAAAAATTCGTAAATACTTTCCCTGACTTCTTTTTCCCCCTTTCTTAATTCTCTCTATATTTCAGTTAGGGCCCGGCCTTGATGTGAACTTTTGTCCGTGACTGGAGCCTTCAACATGAAAAAAAAAAAAATAGGAAGAGAATGGATCAAAAATTTGCTCCAGTGCTCTTCTTTGTGGAGAAATTCCACTTTATAGTTTTAAAGTTAATATTTGTGGACTATCAACATGTAGATAAATGAATGGAAATAACAGCTCAGGTAGCTGTCTTTTCTTTCTGCCTCACCTACATGTGTACTGCTGGCATTCTGTCCACAAACATGCAAAATATCTCTCCCTGTCACACACAACACTTGAAAACACTTAACTCACACAGCTCATTAGTTGTCACTCTAGATTTCCTGAGGTGAGTGCTATGTGCAAGCCTTGCCTTTTAGCAAAATGGTGGGAGCAATAGATAGAAGTAGTAGGTAGGAACATTTAGGTTGGACTATTAGTTAGAAACATTAGGTAGAAGCAGTGGATAGGAACATTAGGTAGTAGTAGTCAGTAGGAACATTAGGTAGGGGCCTCTGCAAACACTGCGCCAGTGGCCTGTTAAGGGTGAAGCACTAAAGACTGAGAAGCGGCACTGGAGTTCACTAGTTAAGGAGACTCTGTAGCCATGGCCACCCCCTTAAGGGAGTTCCAGAAGGGAACAAGCATCAGAGATATGGATAGATAGGGATAACAGCTTAAGCACTGGACATTACAATTTCCCTTATTGAAAGTGAAGCCTGTATTGCATGTGGTTATAAGTTTTGTTTTGCAAAATTCCCTTTTTCTTTTTACTCAAAATTCTTTATTTTTGCCTTCTGTGTTCCTTTTTTTGTTTGACAAGGTTGGCAGCTCTGCAATACACATCCCTGCCTAAGACCCACCTTCACCTTGAAACACTTACCTTCTTCTCCTCCTACTTGTGCATATGCCTTTCATTCTTGTTATGAACTCATTGCTTCTGTTAGTTTTACTCCCACACCATTTATTAACAGCACCTTCCACAAAACATTTAGATCACCTCAGTCACATGCCTTCTCCAGATCCATTAATGCCACATACAGATTCTTGTGTTTCTCAAAGTATTTCTCAAACAGATTCTTCAAAGCAGACACCTGATCCTCGTATGCTCAATCACTCCAGACACCACAGTGTTCCTCCCCATTCTTATGCTCTGTACATGCCACCACCCTCTCAATCACCAGTTTCCTATACACCATACCAAGTACATTAAACAGACTTTTACCACTGTAATTCGAACTTACACTTTTGTTCCCCTTGCCTTTATACAGTGGCACCATACAGACATTCCACCAATCCTCAAGCATCTTGCTTTGAGGCATACAGACACTGAAAATCCTAATTAACCATTCAGTAACACAGATCCCTTTGTTAAGAAATTTAACTGCAATCCTATCCATTCAAGCTGCTCTGCCGCACTTTATCTTACCCAAGGCTTTTACCTCCTCTTTTGTTTTCACAAAACCACATGTCATGACTGTCTTACTTTATGTACGTTCACAATGAAAACACCTCACTTCTGTAACCCTATCATTGAACACATTCAGCACTGTTTCAAAATACTTACCCCAACTCCTCTTCTACTAATCTCTCCCAATTGCTATTTCACTATTTGCTCCTTTCACTAATGCTCCCTTTTGTTTTCTTGTTTGTCATCACACTTTGTACATCCTAATGTATACATTAAACATTTTTATTATTGTTTGTTGGAAATAACACTTATGGAGAAATCACTTTTAATGAAATTAGATAAATATATAATATAGATATCATTCAGAATTCCAAAAAGCTTTAATTTTTGCTATGTTATTAAATTTGTTCTATTTTATATATGCTTTATTTGGGATTACTAAAGAGTTACATTTATCCATACATTTGTTTATAATATTACAAATCTTTATTTATTATTTTTTCCATACATTTATTATCATTGGACTTATTTGAATTAAGCCATATTGTGAATTGATGAAATACGAATTAATGGGGGAGAGTCTATAACTTTTTGTCATAAAGCATCAGCAGTGGAAAGATTAAAGTGTGTAAGTGATAAGGAAGAATGTGTAGGCATATTGGGAAATACTTAGACACTAAAAGAGAATGAAATAGAAAAAGATTTCCAAGAATACTGTTTACTAAAATATATTTCATTACTCTGAAGATGGTACCATGATATGGAGGAAGCAAATTTAAGAAAAGCATTAAATAGAAATGTGAAGAAACTGGAAAGCAAAATTTACGGAAGAAAGTAGTGAGACTGTTATAATCAAAGCCAAAACCAACAAAAAAAACTAAAGAATTACTCTTGTATGACAGCTATCAAGTTATTTCAGTCCAAGTATCATCCTTACTAGATACCTCAGTCAGTCAAAGGGAATTATTTCCCATTAGCTACTATCACATGAAAATGAGGAAAGCCTCAAAGACTTCAGAGGCATGTGTTTTGGTAGGAGCTGAGCTAGTGTGTCAGTAGTCTTAATGCTAGGGGATGAGTATTAGGTGATTTGAATGCAAGAGTGGGTAGAATGGCAGCTGAAGGTATGATTAGGGGCACGGAGTACCTAGTGTTGTGAATAAGAATGGTAAATAGCTTGTAGAGATGTGTGCTGAAAAAGGACTAGTGATTGGGAAAACAGACCTGGTTCAAGAAGAGTTACATGCATAAGTATACATATGAGTTGGAAAGATGGTAAGGGGGCATTGCTGGAACATGTACTAATTAACAGGTGTGCAAAGGAGAGACTCCTGGGTGTTCAAGGCCTGAGCATGCAGGAGGGAGCAAGGCATGCAAAGGAAAGAGCATACTGGGGTGATGCATTATTTAGGGGACTGAACTAGTGCATTTGAAGTGGTTGGGGGAGACCACAGAAAAATCTGTGGGACCTGGTTGTGGATTTGAGTCTCAGTTTCAGTGCATTATACAAGAAAGCTACAGTGTGGATATGAGCAAATGACATATTTTCATCTGTCCCTGGTGCTACCTCATTAATATGAGAATTGGCAAACTTCTATGAAAAAAAGTATTTAGAGATGGAGTGTATATATGTATGTGCAGCTGGTGAGATATATAGTTATAACTACTTTTATGTGTGTGAGAAAAAAATTTCTCTAAAACTATTTTTAACTGCTTTCCACCTTCTAGAAACATAATTTTCCACTACATCAAAACACTTGTAGTAATAGGTGAATATTATTTGCTTGAGAATACTGTTTCAGTTCATTGTCACTGTTTAGGCATGTAAACAAGTACATATTCTGTGAGGTGACTATTTAGTTTACGGTGACTTCATTAGGATTGTTATAGCAGAATGATGTTCAGTGTATAGCTTAACCCATATATGTGACTAGGCATTGTCATCGAATTCATTCTCCTACTGCAGTCATTTTCTGCTTGAAGAAAGAAATCAGTTTTTCGAATATCAAATTTCACAGATTATTAAGATCTTTTTACTTTGCTATTATAAGGTAGTAAACTGAAATTCTAATTACAGTGTTAGCACCATACAAGTATTCTGGCTACCCAATGCTCATCAAGACCATCCAGCTTGAAGCCGATGATGACCAACTTTTTAGCAAAGAAACCTCACTTCTTGCTGCTGCTGCAGAGCTGACATATCACACAATCAACTGTTCTGCACTTAATGCTGAGGAACTAAGGAGAGAGAAGGGGCTTGAGGTAAATATATAAAAATGATTTTCCATGTTGTTATGCAGTTTAGAGGATAAGCAAATTTTAGAGTAGAGGTAATCAGAGATATGAAGATTAGCAAACTCTAATATTAGTGATTTGTAATGCTAAGGTGGCACTGGGATATTCAATTTTCTCCCTCCTATATTCTCATAAGGCAACTATCATTCTTTTCAAACATTCTGGTGACCCTGTACAAGTAAATACAGTAACAGTTACATTACAGTTAGGACAGCTAAAACAAGTTGCAAATTTCTTTGCTGGATCTTTTAAGCTTTGCAGGTAGGTCTGCAACATTTAAAGTTGAAGAGATTTTATTAGCAGTTTTTGGAGGATTATTTGCATTTGCAACCCTGCTGCAACATACCCTGAAAGTGCCATTATACAGTCTTGAACAAAAGTTCCTTTATGTGCCTGAGACTCCAGCCTATAATGGATGAGTTTACAAACAAATAGATCCTGGCTGGCCTCCTAAGGTTGTAAACTACAAAGGCCCAGCTTCCCATGTCTTCCTATAAATAGTGCTCTTTCACTAAAGCAGTAACTGAGAAATGTTGCTCAGATTCAGTGGCTTTTCATGTAGGAACAAGTTTAAGTTAGACACACAAGAAGATTAACACATACATCATGACTTCCACACCAGTTTCTAGTCTTGTCCTGTTTGCACCTAACTTGATTGGCATGTCACTCAAAAGAATGAAAATCACTTAAAGTCAAGCAGTTCTGATTGATGCTTGAAATTGTGGTGCATTATTCCTTAAGGCCTGGCTCCATTGTTATCCAACTCTGTTGAAATCTATGACAGCCCTTCATAACATACATCATAGCAGCCATTCCAGAAGGTGCTGTGTTAGTACATTAAAAATTTGGTTTGTTCCTTTTACACACCCCGCTTCCATTGTGCCATAATCTTTGCCCGTAAAACTGTTTGTAAAATGTTTATAAAGTATTTTTTTGGTATATATTATGATATTTCCCTAGTTCAGACTTGTAATTGTCATTTTTTTTGTGAACCTCTGTTGTGTGTTACAATAAATGCTCCTCTCTGCAACTTCCACAAGCATCATACATCACACCATAAAGTAAGATTTTATAGAATGTAATGTAGTTTTATTATATTGGTATGGTACTGTAAAGATTTTATTGTTCTAAACTGTGTTACACTCCAGTGTGTTGTGTAGCAATATACTACATGGGGATGGAGTTTTCTCTTTAAAATCACTTTCAACCAAACTGCAAATGCTAGCAAATTTCTAAAACTGCCTTAACATAGCTAGATTCTTACACTAACCAGTGGAATTATAAAAAAAATGATTTTCCACTGCTGTCTTTATGAAAAGTAAATATTTCGCAGCATATCAATGACAAAACAACAAAAATGGCATAATGTAATCATGAGAAAAAATGCTGTGATAAACAATTTATTCATAGCACATAAAAATATAATAAGTGAAACTAGATTTAGTAATACTCACCAGTTGATTTTTTTCAAGGCTAGCTAGATTTTTTACCACCTCTGCCTAACCCTCTACACACCTACTTGTTCCAGGTAGCAGTGTGAGATGAGAGGCAACAGCTACTCTTGAGAAGACAGGCTAGGTTGTGGCTCATCCTCCTTTACAAAGAAGGCATTAAGGGTTAAATGTCTTGCCTTTCATTTTTTCTCTTAAAGTATCTCCTCATACAGGTCAAATTGATTTAAAATGTGTCTCTTCAATCCTGTGCTTCACTACATATCAGGGTCATCTTCACTTATAAGTGCTAGGGCATCACACAACTTTTGGTTGGCATCACTTAAAAACTTTTTACTGAGGAATTTTTCTGGTTCACTGTTTGTATCTTCACTTTCTTCACTAGCACAGTGGTCAGCCAGCTCATGCAGCTCCTCATTTGTAAAGTTGCTCCTGTGAGATGTCAGTAGTTCCTCCACATTGTTGACATTTTCTTCATCAAGTCCAGTTCGATTGGCTGATTGGATACTGTTCCTGGCGATGTCTTCCTCTACATCAAAGCCTCTAAAGTCATGATAGACACTTGCCACACATTCCACTATGCACTAATCATACAAGTTACACTTACTTCTTTCCTTGCTTTGTGAATGTTTCAGTAGCCATCTTGATATTAAATTTTTCCAAAATTTAGTGATTGAGTGATGCTGGATAAGGGAAGTCATGTTAGGTTGAAGGAACACAATCTCCACAAGTAGGACTGTCCTTAAGTTATTTAGGTGCTGTGGGTGGCCAGGAACATTATCTAACGCTGACCAAGCTCTTGTTTCGAGGTTTTTCTCTTCATAGTACTGTTTAACAGCAGGGCAAAAGTAGGAGGTAAACTGCTACTGGAACAGTTCCCTTGTCACTAAGGCCTTCTTATTTGCCTTCCAAACAACAGGCAGGTGGTCTTTTGACCCAAAAGTGCTAGCTGGGTCATGGAGTGATACACAATCATAGGCTTGAGTTTGAAATCTCCTGAATCATTGCTGACCAGCAGAAGTGTCAGGCAGGCCTTTGTTGCTTTGTAGCCAGAGGCATGCCTCTCATCTCTTTACATGAATGTGCGAGACAGCATTTGTTTCCAGTACAAGCTTGTCTCAACCTTATTAAAAATGAGCTCTGGTGGGTAGTTACCTTGCTGGAGGATCTGTATCAATGTATTGGGTTAAGTACTGTCAGCCTGTTCATCAGAATTTAAAGCTTTGTCTGTCATGTGAATGCTGTGCTTTTTGCTGCGACATTTAATTTTCTCAAAGCAGCCTTGACTGGCAATGAAAGTTTCCATTGAAGATCCCTCACCTTCTTGCCCTTGTAGGTAGGTAAAAAGGCTCCTTGCCTTTTCCATAATGATAAGCTGGCTGAATGGCATGGATGCTGGTTCTGGTCCTCTACTGACATGCTCACCTGGCTTTCCATCATTTCCAGCAACACATTCCTTATTTCTTGTGCAGGAAATCTTTCTTGTGGCTACGAATGTTGTAGACTGGCTGGTTCTTTTTATTTTCTCACTGTTATCCATTATGGTTTAAACAGGCGAAGAAGCCAAGCCAAGCAACCATCCCACATCAGCCAGATGCTCGCCTACCTAAACCCTTTGTATCACTTTCATTTTCTTGTGCATACCAAGAACTTGCTTGGGAACCTTGGCTGGTTTATTGACACATTCATATGCAAGCTGTTTCCCGGAGATGAGGGACATTCAGTAAAATGTTCACAGAACACACGCAGAGAGTGAATATGAAGAGACCTTTTGTGACACGATGTAAATTTTGGTGGGCTGTTGTGTACATTTTGAGATGATCACTATTGGCTTAGAGAATGAAAATAACAAAGATGAATAGAAATGAATAAAAGCAGAGTTATTAGGTTTAGCAGGGTAAGACAGTTTGTTTGGGGTGTGAGTTTCAGTGGAGATAATTTGGAGGAAGTGAAGTGTTTTAGATTCCTAGGAGTGGACAGTGCAGCAAACAGAACTACGGAAGCACTAGTGAGTCATAGATGGGTGAGAGGGTAAAGGTTTTGGAAGCATTGAGGAATGTGTGGAAAGAGACTTCATTATCTGACAGGGCAAAAATGGGCATTTTGTAGGTATATTGGTCCCAGCAAGGCATGAGCTTTAGATAAGGATGTGCAGAGGAAGGTAGATGTGTTGGAAATGAAATGTTTGAGGACAATACTTGGTGTGAGCTGGTTTGATTGAGTGTGTTATATATAAGGGTAAGAGAAAGATGTGGTAATAAGGAGAGGATAGTTAATAGAGCTGAAGAGGATGTGCTGAAATGGTTTAGACATGTTGAGAGAATGAATGAGGTGAGGTTGATAAAGAGGATGTATGTGTCAAAAGTAAAGGCGACAAGAAGGTGGAGACAAATTGGAGATGGAAAGATGAAATGAAAAAGATTTTAAGCTTTTTGGACCTGAACATAGAGAAGGGTGAAAGGCCTACACTGTATAGAGTGAAGTGAAGTGATTTGGTATACTGGGGTTGACATGCTGACAGTGGACTGAACCAGGGCACATGAAGTAGCCAGGGAAAACAACAGAAAGGTCTGTAGGGCCTGGGTGTGGGTAGGGGGCTGTGGTTTCATTGCACTAGACATGACACCTAGAGAATGAATGTGACTGAATAAGGCTCTTTCTTCAGCTGTACTTAGTGGTACCTTGCTCATGCAGGAAACAGCAAACAATTATAACAAAACAAGATATGGTTTTAGAAAAAGAAAGTCATGTATACCAAACCTCTTAGATTTCTACAAGAAAGTGAGCTCTGTATAAGATAAAAGTGAAGGCTGGGTGGATTGCTTGTATCTGGACTGCCAAAGAGCATTGGGGGGGAAGGGAATCACCAGGGAAGCTGGATTACCAAGCAGGAATTAGGGGGGGACTTCATTATTAGATAGATATTATCATAGTGGAAGGGAACAAAGAATGCATGTCGGAGGAGTCTTTTCAGAATGGGTTGAGGTCATTAGCAGAGTGTGAATGACTATATTTGCAGATGATACAAAGATCATGAGGGGAAATGAAAAGTATGGAAAATTGCATCAAGTTACACTCCAAGGTTTATCTGATATTTGGTTTACTAGGTTCATTCCAAACAGATGTAAAGTAATGAGGATGGGTCACAATGAAAGAAGGCCTCAATTTTGTTGTCATTGAACAGGAAATAAGCTGCTGGAATGTGTGTTTAAGAGACTTGGGTGTAAACATTATCCCAAACCTCTTGCAAGAGTTCCACCTTTGGAGAATGATTTATAGGACTAACTGTATTTTAGCAAATATTAGAATTGCATTCAAGTACATGGATAAGGAAATATTCAGCAAGCTGTTCACATCATTCATATGACCAAAACTAGAAAATGCTTCTTAAGCTTGATTAACACACACAAAAACAAAACAAAGGGCTAATAGAGAAGGTCTAAAGGGAAGCGATAGTGATATTACCAAAATTAGAGAGTGCTGAGTTGCAGGAAAATGCTAGAAGCATGGAAGACATGAGGTCACCTGACTACAAGTTATTAAGTTTGTAAAACAGATTGATGACAGACAGTGAACATTCTTTGAGAGATCTAGTGATGGAACATACAGGGGACATAACTTGAAATTAAGTAAGAAACTTTTTTAAAAGAAATGGAATGAAGTATGTGTGTAGTATAAGAGTGGTGGATGAATGGAATGAACTGAAATAGGATGTAATAAATATGGACAGCAAGCGTAAATCTAAAATGTTTTATGATAGTAGAAAATGGTCAAGAGTTGGGACCCCAAGGGAGTCAAACTCCCAGTTTGTGCTGTACAGATAAGTAATTACAAAAATAAGTAATTACAAAAAGATGATTACAGACAGATAAACAGATGAACAGACAGACAAAACTGCAACAGATAAACATTTATACACATAGAAAGGGAGGTAGGGTCCAGCAAAGTCAAGCAAACAGAGGATAATACAGAGGACTGAGCCAAGAATTACACTTATATCATAGGTAAGAGGAGAGAGGAGTGCTCATATGGGCCCCAGGAGTGTTTTTGTAATGTGTGAAATTACAGAAGAGGAGGTAGAATAGCTGTAAGTAGGACAGTATGTGTAGACAGTTATGTTGGCCGATGCTAAGTAAGCAACAGGTGCAGCATACCCCATGTACCACCCAATTTATTTTAAACCCTTCGAAAAGCTCTTGATAATGTAAATAAGGAGGGTTAATTGAAATTATGTTTGAAATTGTGGATCAGAGGTAATGGTAGTGTAAAGATCAGAACTAAAAGGAGCTGTAGATGAGAATGGAATTTTGGGAATTGGCAGCTGTGATAGCCTCCAATATTTACCTCAGAACAATGGTGAATCTTAGTTGACATTTAAGCTATTTGACATTGGTTTATTCAGCCTTGTTACATGTAGGTGCAACAGAAAATTGTTGCTTACCTTCACAGCAAGAAAGTTGAGTTCTGCAAGCTGAAAGAAAAAAAAAAATAGCCAGTTTAGTTAAAACCACTTTCTACCCTAACATCTAATAGAACTTAGCAGCTGAAATATGAGGCACCAGATCAGTGATCCCCAGTCAGAGTACTGTAGATGTCTGAATTTACTGCAGAAGCTTAAGCTTTCAGTCATAAATTGTTTAAATACAGCAAAATTGTTTACATCTATATCCCTAGGGGGAGGGGAGAAGAAATACTGCCTTTAGATTGTAGAAGGCAGCTAAATGGGGCTGGAACAGGGGGCTAGAAACCCTTCCCTCCTTTTATTTTAATTTCTGAAAGTTGAAACAGAAGGAACCAAGCCAGGAGTGCTCATCCTTGTTCAAGGCTCAGGCAGAGTTGTCTAGATTAAATGTACATGGCTGTAACTAGGATGAGAAGCAGTAATATATATTATGTTTTGAAAGAGGAACCTGGATGTTCTGACTATAAGTGAGACTAAACTCAAGGGAAAGAGTGGTTTGAGAATATACAACAGATAAAGTTTGTGGTTAGTATAGGGGTGAGAGCAAAGGATGGGATGGCACTTCTGAAGCAGGACTGATTTAGGTGAAAATGAAAGTGGATTACAAGAGGTGGGTGATCATTACTGCATGTGCACCTGGTAGCAAGAGGAGTGAGTTAGTAAAGTTAGTGTTTTGAGAGGAACTGACTGCATGTTCCTGCCAATTTGATCATGGGAATGAGAATTAATGATTGTGATTTCAGTGCGAGAGTGGGTGATGTGGCACTTTAGAGCATAATTGGGAAGCATGGGGTACACTGTGTGATTGAAAATGGTGAACAGCTTGGGGAGTTGTGTGCTGAATAGGACTGACCATTGGGAATACATGGTTTAAAAAAGGGATATGCATAGATGTACTTGAGTGAGTAGGGTTTACTGGTGATTGGGCTTTGCATGCTAAAGACAGACATTTGGAATTAAATTTGCTGAGGGGCAGCTAGTGGAATATCTGATCTCTTCTTGGTGGAGATGATGAAAGTTTGTATAATGTGTAGGAAAAGAAGAAATGATGTTGGGAAGAGGATGGTGAAGGTTAGTGAGCTTGAATAAGGGGATTGTGTGAGGAGGTACCAGGAGAGATTAGATAAAGAATGGCTAAAGGTGAAATTAAACATAACTAGGGAGGTGAGCGAGCAATTCTTACACATGCAGAAGTGTGTGGTATGGGGAAGGTGGGATGCAGGCATGTGAGAAAGGGTAGTGAGTGGTGGGATGATAAGGTAAAGTCTGTGAAAGAGAAAAACAGCAGGAAAGGAGTTTGAGTGATTGAGAGATGTACAAGAGAAAGTAACAGGAGGTCAAAAGGAAGATGCAGGTGCTGAAAAAGCGGGCAAAAGAGAGTTGGGGAGAAAGTGTTAGCAAACTTTAAGGAAAATAGAAAATGTATGGGAAGAACAAGAGAACAGATAGGAGCATCACTGAGGGGAGCAGATTGTAATGTGGTAACAAACAAAGAAATAGTGAAGAAATGAAGTGAGTATTCTGTGGGACTGTTGAATGTTTTAAATGATAGTGTTGCATATATGGGGAGTTTGGGATATGGAAGTATGCAAATGAAAGAGTTATTGGAAGTGATAGAAAGAGAGGAGGCGGCAAAAGCTTTTCATAAGACTAAGTATAGCAGAGCTGCTGGAGTGATTGGGACTGCAGTTAAATGTCTCAAGAAATGGGGTGACAGTGTTGTTGATTGGTTAGTGAGAATTTTTATTATGTGGATGGTTCAATGAAAGTTGTTTGAGGACTGATGGAATACCTGTATAGTGCCATTGTATAAAGGTAAGGGGGGACAAAAATGAATGCTTTAATTATAGAGGTATAAGTTTATTGAATATACTGGTAAGTTGTACTGGAGAGTGGTGATTGAGAGGATGTTAGCATGCACAGAGCATCAGACAGGAAAGGAACAATGTAACTTCATGAGTGGTAGAGGATGTATGGATCAGGCATTTGCTTTGAAGAGTCTTTGTGAAAAATACGTACAGAAAGAGAAGTATTTGTATGTAGTGTTTATGGATCTGGAGAAAACATAAAATAGGGTTGATAGAGGTGTTTTGTGGAAGGTATTCCAAATATATGTTGTGGGAGGAGTTACTGAAAGCAGTGAGGGATTTTTGTTAAGAAATTAAAGCATATATGAAGGTAGGAAGAAAGGAGAGTGAGTTGTTCCAGATGGTGAGATGGGTCTGTGGCATGTGTTTTTGATGTCACCATTTTTATTAAACTGTTTATGTTTGGGGTAGTGAGGGAGTTAAATGCAATTGTCTTAGAGAGTGGGTGATATTAGCTTGAATCCTTCTTTGTTTATTAATGTTACATATGCCATTTTGTTAATATGTGTTATTATGCTTTCATCCAGGCTTTGCCTCAATAGAAATGTCATTTGCTTTCCTATTGCTCTCTTTTGTCTTTTTAAGAAGTATGTCAAGGATTCCATCTTGTCATAGAGATGAATTTTTTTGTTTAAGCTGAATAATAACTAATTATATCATGTCATGTCTCAGTATCCCTAGGAATAGGAGAGGAAGAATACTTCCCATGTATTCCACCGCACATCATAGAAGGCGATTAAAGTGGGCAGGAGCATGGGGCTAGAAACCCTCTCCTTCTTGTATTTCAATTTCTAAAAGGGGAAACAGAAGAAGGAGTCAAGCGGGGAGTGCTCATCCTCCTCGAAGGTTCAGATTGGGGTGTCTGAATGTGTGTGGATGTGATCAAGATGAGAAGAAAGGAGAGACAGGTAGTATGTTTGAGGAAAGAAACCTGGATGTTCTGGCTCTGAGTGAAACGAA
>JAYMFT010153507.1:0-12571 GCA_038088735.1 Panulirus argus
ATTGTACAATGAGATTTGGACGTCTCGAACGTTTCCAAACTCATGGCACTTTGCGCACGTCATCCCGATCCTAAAGGGCTCCGGACGCCTTACGAACATCAGTTCGTTTCGACCTATTGCTTTGACGAGCTGCATTTGTAAGGTCATAGAAAGAATGGTAAATAAAAGGCTTCTTTTTTTTTTTGTAAAGTCAAAAAACTTATGAAATAGTCAACAGTGTGCTTTCCGTACTTACAGAAACACAATGGATCATTTAATGAATTTGGAACATTGCATTTCAGAGACGTTTATAAAGAAAGAATATTTAGTTGGAGTTTTTTTTTTAGATTTGGAAAAAGCCTACTACATGACATGGCGAAACGGAATCTTAAGCAAACTTTATGCTATTGGTCTAAGAGATTATTTACCCATTTTTATCGATAATTCTTTAAGTAATAGAACTTTCTCTGTTAAACTTGCTGCACTTAACGTAGTCTCGGACATTTTTGTCCAAGAAAATGGGGTGCCGAAAGGCTACGTTTTAAGCCCAACATTATTCAATATTATGATTAGTGATATCCTGACTTCAGCTTCCGTCCCTCTAAACCTTAAATACTCAGTATATGCAGACGATTGTGCAATATGGCACTCTTCCTGTAATGCACAATTTTCGGCTGAACGAGTTCAAGCCACGCCTGAGCACATTCATCGTTGGGCGACACAGTGGGGCTTTAAGTTTTCGGACGCTAAAAGCATCGCGGTTGATTTTACCCGTAAAAATAAAATCCCGAACTTGTAATTAAAACTAGATAAAAACCCGATCCCTTTTCGCAGAAACGTAAAATTCTTAGGTCTACATTTCGATAGATGTTTAACTTGGAAAGCTCATATTGATTATTTAATAACTAATTGTAATGAAAGATTGAATATTCTTAAATGCAGTTCGGGTTCCTTTTGGGGAGCTGACAGATCTTTATTAATGGTTTATGAGTCCCTGCTTAGATCTAAACTAGACTGTGGCTCCCAGGTGTACGCTTCGGCAAGCGATTACACCCTGAGGAGGCTGGATGTGTTACAGAATAAATGTTTGCGAATGTGTCTTGGCGCTCTAACATGTACTAGAGTTCCACGACTGGAGGTTGAAGCTAATGAATCTCCTCTCCGGCTGCGCCGTGAGATCGTTTCATGGAAGTGAGGTATTTTGATGGCCAGGAGGAACAACGCTTCGGCCTGTCGCCTCATTACTGAATGGTTACAGTTTGTCGACAAAGGCGTCAGGCCACTGGCCCTCAGAATGCACTCCATTAGTGAGAACTCTGGTATCAGAGTGAAAGAAGTGGACACGCTGGTTAAAAGTACATTGGCTCCTTGGGAGCCCTCAAAGATAAAAATAAAACTGGCTACCAACAAAAAAGGCAGATGTCCCCGGCGAGTGAGTTACACCAGCGTTTTCGAAAAGTCCTCTTTGACCACCTGTCTTATGCCCGCTTCTACACTGACGGATCCATGATGAATGAATGTGTGAGTGCAAGTGTATGGTCGGTGGAGTGTGCCCTCAGGTACCGATTGCCGGATTACACATCTGTCTTTTGTGTGGAATTATTTGCTGCTGACAAAGCCATAGATTATACAATAAACTCCAATCATTTTGACGAGGTAATTTTTTCGGATTCACTCTCAGCTCTTAAAGCTATAGGCTCTGGTCACACAGAGTCAAACGAAATACAGGGCAATATTATTAATAAATTAAATACATGTACCAGGGATATCATCTTGATATGGGTGCCTAGTCATTGCGGTATCTACGGCAATGAGCAGGCAGACAAGTTAGCTAAATCGACCTCAGAACTCGAAGAGATCGTTCGAATCCCTCGGGAGCTGAGGTCTTGCCTTTCCCTGGGGAAGACATCAGTACTTCTGTGGCAGAGTCAGTGGACCGGCTTGACAATAAATAACAGATTTAAACAGGAAGTGGCGGACTGGCCGACTTCCTACAGGAAGAACGGAAGAGGGGAAGTCATGCTGGCTCGCCTCAGAATTAATTGTACCTACACCACCCACCTTGAACCCTACATTAAAAAAAGAACCTTCCCCCAATTTGTAATTTAGACAATGGGATAGATTCAGTAAAACATAGTCATCCTCTGATGCACACAATTCACGCAGGAGAGGATGAAACTAAAGCAACACTTACAAATAAGAAATAAAACATTTACAATAGAAAATATGCTCGGGGACAAACCGAGTATTATTAATCAATTAATGATCTTCCTCAAAGAAACTAATCAAGATGTTACAAGGTGGAACATCGGCTCCACGCTGCGGTGGGCCGGGCGCGGGGTGGTCTCCCTCCAACCTGGGGCTGGGGGTGTGCTGGGTGACTGTGTCGCTCAACACACTCCTGGTCCCGGGTGGAGTGGGAAGGTACAGTGCTGGGTTCCGTGGTGGCGCCGGGCTGGTGGTCTGCCGATAATATTAGATTTCAGTTTATATGTCATGTACGGTGAAGGCCTCTCTCTACCTGTCCTACCTCCTCCGTAGTCCTCCTTTAACTACAGCAGTGGGCGCAGTGCCGACTGGGCGGTTCTGCCTGACGTCATGTTGGTGCGACACCCACTAAACATTTTCTGTTTTCCTTATATGTACATTACTTATAATTTGATGTATGTATATCTGTTTAGCTAGGGTTAGGATGTGTTTAGCTTAGGGACACGACAACAGAGTCAAGATCAAATAGGGTTGCAGGCCTAATGACCTTCCTTGTAGGTCGCTGGCCGTAAAACCCAACAAAGGAAAGGAAGGTTGGCTCGACTCTTCCCTCAGCTGCTCTCACTCACACATAAACAATACTCTAACAGCCCCGTAAGCAACTACCCTTGCCGTGATTTGTGACCAGACTCTCGGTGTCAATTAAAGGGTCAGGTCAGGTCAAAGGTCAGGCACATCATACCCAAGGGTCCTTCCGTCGTGGTCAGGGTGTATAAAGGCTCGTCGGTAGTCCTTAGTATAACGGAGAGAGAACTTTGCTCTCGTCCCAAATCGTTGCAGGCAAGTGTCCGTCCGTCCGTCCGTCCGTCCGTCAGGCGTGAGGATTGAACTTAAACCGTTTTGAATTAAGATATTCCAACAGTATGATCGTTGAAGGATTTGAATAGCAAAAGGTCAGAGGTCGAGGTCATAGGGTCGGGTGCGTTTCCTCTCGACAGGTGCGGCCGTGGAACGACTGACAATACACTTTCAGTTCCAATGCTTTATTCCTTGACAGAGGAGTCGGGATGTGTCGTCATGAGTTCAAGGGTCGTAATGTCAGGTACTGTTTATTGTAGTTCTTTATATCTGTTACATTATCCACACTGTTACAACAACAGTGAATGATGCTGCTGAACTGCTACAGTGCCTGTCACCGTTTGCTGGTGTATACTACAACAGTGCTTGGTCTTGTTATGACCACAGTCGTGTTGATGTCCCTTGTGATGCATTTCCTGCTGTTCTTGCTGCAAGGCTTGCCGTTACCGCATTACTGTCTCTCGCGTTCAATTCGGATTTCAGGAATTTGTTCTTCCGTGAAAGTGGAGCCCATCCACCTAACCTAACCTAACCAGCGGTGCATCTGGCACGTGTTGATAGCCTGGCCCCGCTCCCTGCTATCTTTAGGCAGCATTGCCCGAATCATTATGTTCACGTCCAAAGGCCGCTCGAGCTTTACCGCGTAGCGTCATTGCGTGTCCGTTTGTGTATGACGCACGGCTCTAACGGACCAGAGTGAGGGGATGCTGACCTAAGTCATAATGAGTGGTCATTAGGGCGGACGATACCGTGTCATAAGCAGTGGTCGGTGAGTTTCTCATCTCTCGCCAGGGTAGCGAGCCGCAGTGTAACCCACCCGCACGGGCTGGGGCTCAAACCCCCCCCCCCCCACACTTGGCGGGAAGTGCTGATCAGAATTACAATTCGGGCGACTTTTTTTTTCTTCTTTTTTTAGTCATTTGGGAGGAAGTCTTTGGTCTCACAAAGACCTTTCCCGCGCCTCT
This sequence comes from Panulirus argus, assembly GCA_038088735.1. Classification (NCBI taxonomy): domain Eukaryota; kingdom Metazoa; phylum Arthropoda; class Malacostraca; order Decapoda; family Palinuridae; genus Panulirus; species Panulirus argus. The sequence continues at coordinate 4,011 of JAYMFT010153507.1, forward strand.
TGCCGGTCATCTGGCGTGAGGGACGCCCACGGTGTTTGCGTTTTCCCTTGGTATGGGTGAGCACATCGCGCGGGAGGAAACCTCATGCGAAGCGAGCCTCTGAGCGCCGCGTTGAGCGACTCGTTTTCGTCAGTGACTTCGCAGACATTATACGTTAAGTATTCGTTATCTTAACGTAAACACTTCGCTCATCCTTAGAGCGAAACCACTGAGCTGATTTTTTGAAAGAAAACGTTGAGGTGGGTAGAACACCTGTGCTTGTAGGTAAACACTCCCCCCCCACCCCCAGTCGCCTGTAAAGTGCTTGATCCATTGAAAACGTGGGTATGACTTATGAAAGCCAGGCCAGCATACCTTAGGGCCTGACGACTGGGGCTCAACAGATGTAAATTTAACGATTCAGCTCTCCGGTCATTTGATGATTTAATCAGTATATAATTTTACCACTTAAGGGCTGTGTTGTAAATTATATTTAGGCATAGACATCTCAAGGCGCCGCGAATGGTACCAACGCCGCAGGTGAAGACCATCGACAAAACAACGTCACACAAGGTTTAAGTTCGTGCTTGTTCTTGTCTGTGATGTGCAGGAACATCGTGCACGGCTGTCTGTCTGGAGCTGCTGCTGTCTGTTCAAGTCAGTCTTTGTAATTTGCATATTTCAAGATATGATACTTTTGCCTGTTCTTGGCCATTACATCCACCAACACAGTTACGTACATACACACATACGCTCATAATTACATACACGCACACTTACGTACATACATGGATGTTTGGAGAGTGTAAACGCAGACATCCGGGTTCGAGCCCCCGTATCCTGCGACTGGTCGCTGGCACACACTGCGCTACGTGATCCCACACAAACATTACTCTGAAGTACCCTCCAGGTTTTACTGACATACTCAACTTTGTTTATTAAACACCTTACTTACGGTTATCTGATGATATATATATATATATATATATATATATATATATATATGTGTGTGTGTGTGTGTGTGTGTGTGTGTGTGTTCAAGGGAAAAAATTATACATGAAATAAGTGATCGCCGAGACGACGCAGCGTAACCATTAGCTGTACACGTGACAGTATGTTAATGAGAGACGCAACTCGTGGATTTAAAGCGTCGTAAGTGTAAGTACCGGGGGTGTGGGGTGGGGATGGGGGGCTTCTGAAGTGCGGGAGGTAAAGACAGAAGAAAGTCATGAGTTTTGCGGGCGGCCCCCAGCCGTGTGGACGACCAGTGTCAGAATGCTACAGATGGCGCCCTGCCTTGCCTCTGTTGTCATCGCTTGGGCAGCAACACTGCTCTCTTGGTTTACTTGCTGTGTTTACTTTCTCATGAAGGAAAAGGCTTTAGCAAGATGAAAAATGTCCTTTTACGTTGACATTTAGAGTTGCTTCGACATGCAGGCCAGTTCTGCCAGGTGCGGTCGTTAAAGAAGCGTTAGGTGGTTACCTTACGGTACATAGAATGGAACACGTTCGTCACCGGTGTCAGTAGCACCGCTGGAAGGGTTAACTTCCTGTCCAGTGACGACAAGACGGTTAATGGTCATCAGCTGGGGTCAAGTTTGTCCGCGTGTGGTCAGCCGTGGGATGAACAGGGGGGAAGGTTGAATGAGAGAGAGAACATTATTTGCCAAGTTGTCGTCACAACTTAACTTTAACGCCGACTTGACCTGCTGAACGCTACGGTACGACCTGGGTGTGTTACGCACTACCACCTTAGGGTGTGACGGCCTGGCCTTTGACCCGACCCTCATCTTCATATCAAGGGTCGCACAGTCATGGTCACCAGGCTAGGGATTCTTACTGCTGACTAGAAAGGTGCCAGTTTTCCTCGCGCACCGGAGGCCTGAATTTGACATCGGCATAAGTGGGTGACGTTGGGATTTCATTTACAGCAGCACCCACTTCGGTTTAAATCCAGTACAGTTGGGTGCTGGGATACGGGCATATTCCACAGGGGATATAAGGCTGTGACCTCGGAGCTGATCATTGTAACGGCCAGTATGTCGGTTTGGCTGAGCAAGGTCTCCACCATCAACGTCGGTCGCGGGTAGATGCCAACACGTGTTTTTCATTCATTTTTTGCGCCTTGCCATTGGCCGCCGTGGGTAGAGTCCTAATGGGCAACATAGTGGGGTTTTTTATTTACCTCGAGTGTGCGTAGTGCATGTGGCATGGTATGTCGGTCACCTCTGCGTCTGTCCGTCTGTGAAGACATTGTCGTTAGCGCGATAATCCACAAACACAATACATAATGGAAAGTTCATGCCTCGGACGTTAACCGTTATATGACAAGTTCATTAGATTTTGAGGCACGTAGCTGAATGAATATGCATATTGCTTAGGAAAACTTATTTCTAGAAATTGTTGTAGCTCAGGTGTGCTGAATGGTGGGATCTTCAAACTTACAGCAAATGAGTAACAGACAAGCCCGTAGGCATATCATGGCATAAAAAACGTGTATTACATATCAGTAGACACATCAATTTTCTCACTGTAAACTCTTGGCGGGATATTACGCAACGGAGGTTCGTTTTTTGTCTCGTGTCTTTACCAGTTAAAGGTTTTGTGTTCGTTCATTCATAGAAGACGGTTGGGTTTATTGCTGTTCCTGAAGTTGATGGCTCAGCTCATGGTGCTACAGGCATTATAGGCTCTAAATATGTGTGTGTGTGTGTGTGGGTGGGTGTGTGTATTGTACTGTACAGGGAGAGACAGTTTTGCACTCGTGAGGCCCCCGCCTCTTGAATATTCTTTGCTATCATACGACTTCTTAAACTACAGTATGCCGTCTTCATTAAACTGTCTCCTCATTTAGTTTACTCCAGTCATCCAACACACTTTTACCATAAAATACCCTTTTTAACAAGTTTCGTGCAGATGTTAAGTCCCCTGGTTGCTTTATCCCTACCTAGACCTCGCGAGGAACTGCCCATTGTATTAATGTTTTACAGACTTCCAGGTTGTGATCAAGTCACCTCTCACTCTTCTGTGTGTGTGTGTGTTCTTGTTTTAACGTTTGTTTATAGTTATCATTATAACTCTTCATTTCACATACATGAACACACTTGCATGCGTTAATTATATACAGTTTAACACTTGGAAGCTGGGATATCCTTAGTTGTGAGAGAACTGTTGGTGGATGAGACGCAAGTGATTCTGACAAGTGCCATGTTGTTTGCATCTAACTTGCTAGACGTCCACTCTGATGGTTATGATGGTTAATACTTCAGTTACTCCTCGGTACGTGACATACAGGACGTCCACTGCTGGTGATACATCAGTCAACCCCTCTGTATTTTTGATACAAATATTTCGAGTGTTGGACAAGTTCTGGTTTGAAAACAAGTCGTTTAGATGTAGATTGCAGTGATTTACTGTTTTTTTTTCACACTTTATTTATTCATGATAAAAAGCCAAGCTGTGTGCATGATTTCATAGAATGATTGACGAAAACGGTACGACCCTTGGCCACGACGAGTCGTGATTATGAATCAAGACGTTACGACGCTTGAGAGCTCGTCGACACAGCCCTTGAGCTCGACGTCACAAGACGCTTCGGTACGGTAGCCGGTAGCCAGGCGTCTCTGACCCGACCCTTCATGATGGTCGTTCTCAGTGGTCGTACCGTCGTGCTCAAGGGTCGTACCGTCGTGCTTATGCACACGGCGTTAAGGACGGTAAGCGGATGGGTGCAAGACAGCCGGAACGCCCGACAATAGAAGTTAATTGTGTACTTGACACTCACACTTGTCATGGTCTCTACTCATAGATTCTGTGCGTGTGGTCTCGGTATGGTCTTCTTCGACGCGCCCCCTCCCGCAGCAGACCCACTTCACCACGGTGGGTTGCGGGGTGGGGCATGACGTCAGCGGGGCAGTCGGTAACGTCTCATATAAACACAGCAAAAGTGGCTCTCAGGATCATGCACAGAAAACGGCCTGCCATGGTCGACTATACTGTAATTGATAATTCTCGTTAAAAATCGGTTGCCGGTTATGTATACAGGGGTGGAGGAGCGCCATAGATAATGCCTAGGATGTAGTTTCACAGTTTGACTGTAATGGATGTAAAGGCGAGAGAGAACTTCTTGTGTGTTGCCCACACACATATTACGGCCTGTGGGAGTTAACATTGTCATCTTTGTAATAACAATGTAGTGGCGTTGAGTTCAGTGGCAGTTATTTTTGGCCTGAAATAATCACTCTCATTCATAAGCTGTGAATATGAATGTCAAAGATATTTAAGTTCAGCAGTTAATATTTCGACAAATCAGCCGGACGGAGGAAAGTGTTCGAAACAGTAATATGGATCGAATGAAACAACGGAAAAAATTGTGAAGGTTTATATGTTATAAACACCTAGTGGAATCAGGCCTGTGTTAATGATTTCATTCTCTGATTCTCGCTGAATTTTTTGCCTTCGTTTATCGAAGTTCCTTATCCTAGAAGTGGTAGTTCGGGCATCGCTTGATCCTACGGCTACAACGTCCAAGCCGGTTGTGTTCCCACGATCTCGAGGAAATTTAGGTCTCGCGAAGGATATTTGTCTTAGTAGGTCAGCGGCTTCGCTGTGTTCCACCAACGATGATTTTGACGACTTTTGAGAAATTGAGGTGCAAAACAGTAGTCTATCAGGTGGGCTGGAGTAGATCTTGTGTACTTATGTCCCATGTATTTGATAATTTGGTCAGGGTGTTTGCTGTCTGTCTCGGTGCATTACGTCAAGATACTGAAGTGAAGATGTGAATGACCTTGAATGACTAGAGACCATGTGGTGATGCGAGACCCCCAGACGCTGGTGATAGCGGCGTTGGCCACATGGCGGGTGGCCAGCTCCAGTGTCGGGTCAAGTGGCCCCCGTCGTCGTCAGGCTAGTGCCATGACCGTGTGGCACCGGGAGGGTGCCAGGCCGGGGCTTTGGCCTGCCGCACTGTGTCGGCCGTCGGGTGTGGCACTCGATAACCGGCAGGGGTTCGAACGCTTGTGTTGCCCTGGTGTTGCGAAACAACACCCGCGTGTGGGGGGCAACACGTGAGATGTCGACATCCATTGTGTTGCTCTTAACGACTGTTATACAAGCGCCCACTTGTGTTGTTAATCCTTCGTTGTTTGCTGATGACTGGAGAAACCATAAACCTTTTTCGATATTTGGGGCACTGCGCGAGTGGGAGTGATTCGGGCGCTACAGGATTGGAACTCACATGCTATATAATGCTTACGGTCGGAGTAGTATTTACCTGCAAAATAGTTCATGAATAAGATAGATATCTCACAAATGTCAGGTGTTTAGGCTGCTGTGAAGTCCTTGGTCGACATAACAAGTCCAACCTGACCGGGTTCGGTGTTGACTAGGTGTAAAGTCCATGACCCTGGCGTCAGCACCTTGATAATATCCCGATACTGAGGGCAGATGACCCGAGGTCACGGGGCAGTTGTAAGCCAAGGTCAGCGGCACCTGACGGACTAGTTGCGGTATGTGACGATGTCACATTGAATCTTACTGGAAGTGTTAACGTCTGTTGTTTGAGGAGACGTATTTGCTTGGGTGTTGACGTGGTTCATGAATATGACGGTACGAGCCATGGGTTCAGGACGGAGGTCATACCATCCTACCCAGGATTCATAGCGTTGTGTCCTGGGGTCGACCCGTCGTGTTGCACGTGTCATGTATTGCAGGATGGACTCCGCGCTCGCATGTGAGAACACAGTGTGTCCTCCAACTGAGAAGTTCTCATCACAATTCTGATGGCATTTCCTGAGCAAGAGGTTCGACCCGGCATATAGCAGGCGTGTGAGGTGACATAAATACAGCGGGAACGGTGAAGACGTCAGCCCTTGCCCGGCACTGCACGTGTCACAACACCTCCCTGGGCATCGCGGGTTCGCACACCACAACACGGCGCGAACCGCCCCACGAGGGATCCTGCCACTTACACACGCGTCCTCTGGGTTGTTTTTGGTGAGTGAAAGCGGAGAGAAGCGTGAGGTTTTGCCAAGGATTAGCATCAGCTTTTGCAGGGACTGGATACGGCCGGTGAGGGCGTGGGTGTGAAGCATGTCAGTACGGATGTTTGTGTGGTGCCCGTGGCTCGTGTGTGCTGGAGTGTGAGGTGTGTTATTGTTGGAGTTTGTGTGCTCGCTGTGGCTTGGATGTGTTGGAGGGTGTTCAGAGTGTGTTTACCCTGCCACTGCAGCCAGGAGGTAGTGAAAGGAGAGTGTGTGTGAGTTTCGTCAGCGTGGGTATTTATGTGGAGTGGTGTGTGTGTGTGTGTGTTTGAGGAAGAGATTCTGATGCCATTGTGAGGCGTGGCTGTATCATTTCTGCATCGGTCCTTAGTTACTGGATGTTAGGAACCCAGAGGGGGGAAGTCAGCCATATTGGATGTCGATGGACAGGCGAATAGATAATTACACCAGGAAATATCGTAAGGGGTCACGTGTTGTGCGTACACCACCCCAGCGGAACGCCAGGCGTGTTCGTACCTCAACAGTTCGCGTAGTTTATCAATTTTCCAGAGCTGGTACAGCGGTTTGGTGTTTGCCTGTGTTTCGTGGTGAGCCGTGTGGCGAGTGTTGCTTCTGACCTGTAGACCACCTGGTGGTGTGGAGAACGACCTCACCGGATTGTTATTATACCGTAAGCGTGACGGTGTGACCCTTGGGTATGATGGCCTTGATCAGGTCATGGGTCGGGCCGTCATACCCAAGGGGACGTACCTGGTGCTCAAGGAGTAAAGACTGACGTGTGTTGTTGGGTAGGTTGCAGTGCCATCAGATCATGCAGCAGGCTGGCCTGTCTCTCGTGGTCCTCGTTGGTGACTCCGCGGACCCGCTGGTGAAGGACCATCGACTAATGAATCGCCTTTTGATGCAACTGGATATGAAACGCAGAAGTGATATCAGTTATTAATTTGTACCGTATTGTTGTTCGTCCCTTTTGAGCGAAACATTACAGTCCTTGAGCACGGCATTACAACCTTTGAATATCAGGTCAAAGATCACGTCAACACACCCGGGATTCGAACCGTCGTTCTCAAGGGGGCTGAACTTTGAAGCTCGTGGTTAGCCCGGCGCAGGTGCCTATCCTGGAGCCGTGGATGTCAGTGTCGGGGGTTATTTATAGGCGAGAGGGCCGACTGTTGCAAGCCTGGTGTTCCGCTCCTCATCAGACGTCACCTTGTCACCAGTCGAGAGACGACCGTCCTTACGCCCCTCACCTCGGCTGGTGTGGACCACCGTCTGCCTGAGTCGTATGATAAAGGAAACCGCAGCATTTGGCCAGGTAGAACTTTTTAACCCCTTGAGCACGACGGTGCAGCCTTCAGGAATGTTGGCGCGACGGACCTGACCCTTGAGGACACACCCTCATACGCAAGGGTCGTACAGCCGGGCTCAAGGGGTCGACGCTGCAGAACGTTACGTTATTTCACGTTGTGCCACAGAAGAACTTAGGCCGTAGACCTTGGCGCCCGTCCGAACCGTTAGAGAGTGCAGCCATCCCTCTCACTGCTGCTTCGGGAATGAAGGTGTGGTGCGCTGCCGTCTCATTGCTCGTAAGGCCAGGGGGTTTAGGCCTCAGCTGTCTCAGTCACGGTGGTAAGTGCCGTCGAGCAGTTAGCCTCTGTCTTCCTGCTGGTTGATCTTGGGCTCCCTCTGGCTGTTATCTGAAGGAGTTGATACCTGACACGTATAGGCGGGATCACACGAGGCGTGACACGGCCGCTGACGCGCTGAATCGAAAGTCCAGCGGCTTAACCCGTTGACCACGACAATACGGCCAATGACGATGACGGTACGTTCCTGACTCCTGCCGTCGCATCTCCGCCAGAGGGATTCCTGAACACACGACAGGCGCTGGAGATGAGCACGTTGATATGTCGGCAATATTGCCGGCGTAGGTGAGAGCACGGGAAGGCTTGGTGACAAAGGCAGGCCAGACGATAAACTTTTCTTTCTCCTTAGGTGAAGGTTGGACTTGTTCATCAGGATATGAGTGACTACAAATTTATGTGCGATCCTCTCATAGTCGGGTCTTGTGCCTCCTGAAGGTTATCGGGCTCATCTCGTGTGTCACTCTTAATTAGATAAAAGGATCCCAGTTTAAGGATCAAATTATCCAATAGTCCCAAACGGGCTGAGGTGTTGGGGTTGCCTCTTGCCGCGCCACAGTCTCGCCATTTGCCGAGATTCTCGTCTCGTAAAGAGGCCATTATTCTTGCTTTGCTTTGGATCTACTTCTTTCTTACTCCCTGTATGAGCCGGCCAAACTTTTCCATCGTTTATTGCGTTGCGAAAGAGAGCGAGTGGCGCCTGATCCACCAGGTGGAAAACTGATGATTGCAATACTGCTCGCTACCTCCGGGACCGCGTGACGTCATTGATGGCTGGCTGGCCAGCCAGTATATGAAAGGCGTAAACTGATAAGAGAGCTATTGAGGTGGAGAGCAGGTCTTTATCTCTGCCGCATTGAGAGAGGTTGAGAGAGAGAGAGAGAGAGAGAGAGAGAGAGAGAGAGAGAGAGAGAGAGAGAGAGAGAGAGAGAGA